>JABMDO010000600.1:0-26398 GCA_014851415.1 Cnaphalocrocis medinalis | reverse complement strand
TTCAAATTCTCAATTCAGAAACCAGCCTCAAGTGCGATAAATGGAGTTCACATTATACTCCAACGCGGAAAATGAAAGAACTATAACTAGTATATCTCCGCATAACTGCCACAAAACCGTCAATCCTACCACAATCACTGTCACAACACTTCACCGGTCCAGTCCTGGGTGGCTCAGACCCGCTCGGCGCCGGGGGTTCCCTAGCCTAGACCCGCTTGGCGCCGGGGGTGCCGTAGATGAACCGCGTGCGCCAGGCCTCGTACTGCTACGTGCAGGCGATGCCCGACGTGGACGCGGCCGCCTCCTTGTCGGCGGGGGCGGCGGCGCCCGGGATGTTCACTTCGTACATGTTGGACGAGTTGGAGTCTTCGTTGTAGGAGAGGATGCTGACTTCCTCCGTCTGGAATTGGAAAATGGTGATTGTGAGTTAAACATCGCATGTGATCATTTATTGGTAAAAGTTGGAACTTGTGGTGATGAATTGTATAGACATTAGAAAATAGATAATATTGTTTAATAACATACACATGTAAGCCTAAGCAAATAAGGATTATTGATTTCATTTCAGAAATTTAATGTGCAATTAGGCGGTCTCATCGCTTAAGAAGACAAAGGCCACTCACTTGGCGAAACACACGGGAGGGGCGGATTCACTTCGGTTAACTGTGAAGTCCGAAAAAGCCTTTTCATCTTAAGACTCTCTTTCAATCCATTGTATGTGATGGGTTGGCTCACTATAGCAGCCAACCCATTTCAACCCAAAAGTGCAAAAGTTTCCGGAGAATATCAACGGCTTTGTGAGGTGACCTCATCGTTTCGAGGACTTGTTTGTGTTCTGCAGCATCACATTCTAGGACTAAGCATTCGACAGATGTTATGTGAATAATCTCTCCACAGAAAAGACATGTGTTAATTATGTTTACATATTAAACTGCTTACTCAAACAGATAATAAAGAAACACATTTGTTTACAAAACATTGCATAGTAAAACAGTGGTAAATTTATTGTTTACTAATTGATTTAGCTATTAACATTTGCATTTTCTGTTGATCAGAAAATGCAAATGGAATAGTGAGAATGGTAAAGACATTTTAAAGGAATTATGTATGAACTTCAAAAAGAAATTAAATTATGATAAACAGGGTACTTTATCATTATGCACTCACATTACAATACACAAATGTACACAATTATGGTTAGATTATATTATTATCTAACCACAATCATGATTGAATTATAATTCAATATCAAGGTTAATGATACGTTTTAAGGTAGATGTCCTTAAAATGTTATTTAATTTCTTATGAAGCTTGTTTGTACAATTACCACAAATTGGGGTACAACTAACGAGAACCTATATCTAAAATATAATAACAAATACATTGGGTTGAATGAGATGTTTGGGATTTTTTTGTAACCCAACAATGTCTGTAAGCGTTTTAATAGGTTTTGTTCTTTGTAGATATATCTAGCATAAATTTTAACACAGACTTGGTGTAAATAAGACGTGGTGAACCCTCCGTCCTAAATAAAAGCTCTTGTTTGGTTATTGATTAGAGAATTTTAAGAAATGTTTGATTTGATGTTAAGTTTAAGTATTTAAAAAAAAACGAATTAAAAAATATGATGTCACACAGTGAGACCACCCCACTAGAGTGGCCAGTTGTGAAAAGAACTGGGAGGGGCTCAAAAATAATTAAAATTTGTGTGACGTAATTTATGGATGGCCCCTTGTCTGCTTGAGATATCCATAAAGCTCTGATGTAAATATTTTTTTTAGTCTACTGCAGCTAGCTGAAACCAGGTTGTTAAAACTTATAAGTTATAATCATACATTGTAAATACAGAATGACTTTCGCAAGAGCAGTTTTGTTTGACCTACAACAAGCTACTATTATTACCAGCTAGTACTTTCAGCGTCAGAACCAAGAAACCCATTCATTCACTTTATCATGCCTTATCATAAGTTATCAAGTCAAGTGAATAAAGTAAAGCTACAGTTAAATGTAACTTTGAGATAACAACACCTGCCACAGGTAAGTAACTACCGAGGTACGTGTTCGCGACAATATCTGGCAGCAGGTACTTGTCTGTTACCTACTTTAACAACTAAAAGTAGGACATTGCCCGCTGCCGCGCCCAAGGATCGCCCGGCCGAACGCCGCGCGACCACCGCATTCCAATAAGAATAAAACTCTCTTTACTACACAAACCAGCGTAAACAACGCCGACATAATACGCCGACATAACTATGTGGACACCTCACAAGACAACTTACGAAATTAACCGACAGACTTAACTCTTTCCGCGAAATAATAAGGACGCTACTTATTGGAAATCTTAAAAATACTTTACAAATATGAAAATAACTTACCTGTTGATCAACAAGATCCCATTAAACGGGAAGGTGGAAGGCCGAAATGAGGAATTTCACACAATAGATACCGTTTCAGCACGTAAACACTACGATCACACAAAAAGGAAGAACTGGTTAAACACTGGTCACCAAGGATCCACCTTTACGATCGCACTGTTTCACACATAAAGTCCTGCTGAAGAGTTTGTTGTGAGAGTATTTTTGTTCGCGGACTATCTGGCACAATTTTCATTCATAGCCCGGTGAAATCATTCGAGACGAGTGGCAGTTGGTCAAACGGCCGAGGAAACTACGAGCGCGGGCGGCAGGGAGCGCGCGCGTCATCCGCCATATTGGACGATTACGTCATGCAGACAGGTAGCTTTTTTTTGTTTGATGCCTTGGGTTATGCAATTTTAGCCATAATATTCTTTGCAATGTGTATCCGAACGTTTTTTTTTTCTATCTGTGGCTAAAATTACTGTCCGATTCGGTGTGTCTGCAATTCTGTCCGACTTTTAAAGCAAAGTGTGAATTTTTAAATTGTGCTTGCTTTAAATTGTTTTTTTTTATTATTTACCTATAATTTTTTGATAAATATTTTTGTTTTGATTGATAAAAAAAAACATGTGCGCGTCTCGTCATGTTTAAAACAGAAAGCATTGCGAACTTCTTTGATATAAATTGCAAAACATTCGGTTAGTCGATTCGGACAGTGTTTTACTTATGTCAAAATTACTGTCTGTCAGTCAAACTGGGTTGTGGTAAAAATGTCGATAAAATTGTCATCTTTGTAAGAATTTAAAACAAATAAAATACAGGAAAACAGAAATCTGTTGCTCATTGTTTGATTCTAGCTAAATAGTTTAAGGTTTCTTTGACGTTGTTTTTTCAGTGAAGTTTTCGATATGCAAGGTAAAATCGTTGTTTTTGTCATCAAAAAATTGTCTTTATGTGTTTATTGTTTTTAAATTAACTCAATTTGCTTACAGACTCAAGGCCCGAGCTTTACGAAGAAGTGAAACTGTACAGAAATGCCAGGGAGCGAGAGAAGTAAGTAACTTGCATGTTATAAGATATGTTTTTACCAGAACAAAATGTAGATAAATGTTTAGTAGTTCTAGTGTTGATCATAAGCTTTGACCTGTGTTTTTATAATGACTCATACCTAATATGTAGATAATGTGATGAAAATGGGATTAATATTTTATACATTCACACAATATACTAGTTTTAAGTTTTATACCTCTGTTTTGTGTGCAATATAAAGCATATTCATTCAATATAAATATATTTTTATTATTTATAATCAATATATTTATATTTTGACTCTGATATTTTTGCAAGTTTTTGTTTCAGTTACGTAATTTTGTCCTGATTATACTTCTTGATACTGATTTATTTATAAATGAGAATTTATTGTAACCTTTAGAACTTACCGAGTTTTATTTTCTATGAAAGTGGACTGCGTGCGCCTTGACCTTGTTGATAGATCTGCTAAACTAATAAGACCAAAAATGTTCCATGTTTAATGCTTTGACTTTAACTATCCTATGATTTAATTTCTTATTATTCAATGATTATTATTTTTATTTAATTTACCTTACTATAGTCGGGCTGTTGTATCATGCCCGATTTGACAATATATTTTTTTTATTTTGCATACATCCTTGTTATGAGGAACACATTTAGCGAATCATAAAGAACCACTTTTAAATATAAAACTTCATTTCATAATGTCAAAGGCACCTAATTATTTGTCTTTTATTACTTAAAATAATTTGAGAATAAAAAGAAAACGTAAAATTTCCACTCTATATTACGCATTTACAAAATTACGCCGTTTGACACGTTTTCAAAGTGACGTAACCTGCAATACTCACCGTGTATTTTTTTTAAATACTAGTTATTTATCACTTGAAGGTTTTAATAGAGAGTTTTACCTAACAATAAAACTTACCTATTATTTTCCTGAGATATCCGGAATCCATGTTGAGTGTAGCCTTGCGTTTTTCGTATTTCCGGTCGAGCGACTTCCTCTCTGACGCTAGTGGCGCCCCCTATACCGGCGTACCCACTTCCGGTCAAATGACCGACTGTTACTTTATGGGTTACGCCATTTTATTTGTCATTATACGCGTAGTACCAGGAAGGAATTATTTGGATTCCGGATATCTCAGGAAAAATAATAGGTAAGTTTTATTGTTAGGTAAAACTCTCTATTATTTGTTCCGTCTTCGATATCCGGAATCCATGTTGAGTGATGTGTTTGATTTCTCCTGGTACTTTATTGTATTGATGCTATAATGTGTACGTCTATCTACTATGTATGTGACACTGGTAAATGTAATAAGTATATGATTATACATTGAAATTTAAAGAAAACTGTTAGCTACTGTGGAATGAAGGAGATATCACCTGGGTGTTGAGGCTTGTTATACAAAACTAAAAACATTTTATGCTGATAAACTATTATATTCTTAATGAAAACCATAATCAACATATTAAATTAACATTTACACTGCTTCAAAATACTGAGACAGTGAGACATTATTATCTTGCATTCTGTTTATATTAATTTCTTTGTGATAGTAGGTTCTAAAAGTATGTTCTCTTTTCCAATTTCCTGTGGAGAGGATCTGGTCGATAGTATAGTTTTCTAACCAGTTTAATGAGGAAACTGCCGAACGTACTGAACCTGGGGACGCCTCGATTCCTGCTTCTCGAAGTGTAGACTTAATCCAACCGCCAATGATGGTTCTCGTAGCAGGCTTACAGGGGCCTCTAGGTGTGATAAATAACTCTGACCAGTTACCTTCATTACGACGATTCTGTGATACTTTTATTAATAGACGAATCCAGTACACTGCGTCTAAATTTCTTTCTGGGTGTTGTTTAATTTTCCAGCCCGATTGCCTAGATGTAGCAGAGTCTGTCTTTGAGCCAAAGGTTGGCCACAAAATTATCGACTCTCCCTCGTCTATCAAATGCTCTGGACCGATCTTAAGGAGAGTGAGGTCATGCACTCTCCTTCCAGATGCCAGCAGAAGTAATATTGCCGATCGTCTCGATACCTGATAGAGATTATTTTCATCTGGGCTATTAGCACACAGATACTCCAGGACATCTCTTGGATTCCATATAGGTGGTTTGGGTTTCTTAACCTTTGTAAGTGATATTGCTCTCAAAATTTGCCGAACTAGGAAATTTGACGATATATCTTGTTCGCTAGTTTTTGTAAACGTAGAAATTGCTGATTTGTGGACTAAAATGGTCCTATATGCTAAACCTTCCTTATTATGTAGATACGCCAAATATTTCGCTACTATCGATGGATCAGGGTGTTTAAAATCGACTGAATTAGATATACACCACCGTTTCCACTTGTTCCATGCTGTAGCATAGGTATTAAGGGTAGATTTTCTCCAACTAGCCAATAACAAGGATTTTTCTTCAGGAGTCCATTCTGTGATTAGGTCTGCCCACCTTGAATCAGCCATGCCTCCAAGCATATGCGTTGCACCTCTGGAGGATGACGGCCGGTCTTCGTGTCTATCAAAACTCGTGCTAGGTCCCGAATCCGAAACGGTGTCCGAATGGCCCTCTGTTGGAGATCTGCTTTCCAAAAGGGTTTCTCCCAGCGTGGAGTTACTAGTATGAACTGACCGTGAGCAGAGTTCAGGTGAAACAACACCTGCGGTATGAGATTGGGTGGTGGAAATACCCAGGCCAGCTTGTAGTCCCAGCGATGGAGAAACGCGTTGTGAAATAGAGCACTCTCGTCTTGTGGGTCTATGGAAACATAATCCGGTACTACATGGGCGGTCTTCGATGCGAAGAGATCCACCACCGGTGTCCCCCACATCCGAAATATCGGTCTCGTCGCTGCTGCTAGGAGGTGCCACTCTGGATTTACCTTGTTCCGTGAGAGTGCGTCCACCTCTGTGTTGTATCGGCCTGGAAAGTATTTCGCCGTTAAATCTATATTGAGCTGATCCAGCAGAGCCAACAGCTGTCGGGTTAGGCTTAGTAGCCTCTTTGATTTTGTGCCTCCTTCTTTGTTGATGTAGGCCACTACTGTGCGATTGTCCGTCTGTAATAGAATGTGCGTGTTCTCCAGCTGCTGCTGCTGGTGATCGATCGCAGCATGGACCGCGAACAGCTCCTTGCAGTTGACGTGCCAGGATTGTTGGGCTTCCGTCCACTGACCTGATAGTTTCGTCTGTCCTAGTTGTGCTCCCCAACCGATCTCCGAGGCATCGGTGGTGAGCAGGTGTGAGACGGGCTCCGCGTGCAACGGTAATGTGCTGGATGCCGCTGTCACCCACCAACGCATCTCGGCAAGAACTGGTTCCGGAATGGGAGATCGTCGGTGGGGCTGGGATTTCGGCAGTTGTCGACTGTAATATTGCATTGTTCGACAATGTAGCCTTCCCCTGCGAACGACAAACGAGGCAGAACTGAGTCTCCCCATTAGGGACTGGGCCTGTCTGAGGGACCAGTTGCCTCGCGAAATCTGTGTCAGTAGTGCCCTGCGTAGCGTTAGGCATTTTGGTTCCGACAGGGATTTGGTATTGGTTTGTGTATCCCACATGACACCTAAGAACTCTAGGTGCCGAGTCGGAACCAACACAGATTTGCTGAAGTTGATTGACCAACCCAGTTGTTGCATTAGAGCTACAGTAAATGTCACCTGTTCTCGAAGCTGCTCGTAGCACTGGTTGGCCAACAAGAAATCGTCCAGATAGACCACACAGCGAATATTGCGTTCCCGCAGGTAATCTGCCATCCAATTGGTAACTGCAGCGAAAAGTCCTGGGGCTGACGAAAGTCCAAAGGGGAGACAAGTCATTTGGTAAAGTGTGCCTTTGTAGCTCGCCCTGAGGAACCTGCGGTGCTGTGGGGCTATGGGCAGGTGAAAGTAGGCCTGGCTCAGGTCCAGTTTGACCATCCAATCCTTGCCTTGCAGAAATGATGGTACTCGAAAATGGCTGAACAATTGAAAATTCCTGACCTTTACAAAGTTGTTCAAACGTTTTAGATTGAATATTGGTCGTACAGTTCCGTCCTGTTTGGGTATCAGGAAAAATGTGGATAGGTAGCTCGGGGATATTTCTGCTTCTTCCAGTACCTGATTCCTGATCATGCTGTCTATCTCTAGTGACATCTGAGGTGACGTTTTTGTTGCAAAACTGGAAATCACTTGTGTGCTTGGATAAATGAGCGGCGGCTTCATTATAAAAGGAATGCGAATACCATTTAGAAGCTTGCAAATTGCCTGGGGAGCTCCGAGATCCCGCCATATATGTTGATATTGCATGAGACAGCCGCCGCGAAAGTGTTGCGAGTCATGCCCGGCGATTCCTGTTTTTGGGAGGAGAGCGAGAGCGAGGTTTCTTGCCTTTAGGTTGCTGTCCAGGTCTTGCTGAGGACTTGCCTTTGTTACGTTTGAATTGATTAGACTTACCCTGTTGGGAGCCATAGGAACGAAATGGTTTGTCTTTTGGCTCCTTGGATGTCGAAGGCACAGCTCTGTACTCGTTGGAGTTGGTAGTGGCACGACTAGCCACAAAATTCGATTTTTGCATCGTATTTTGCCTTGTTGGGCCTGACGACAGTTTTTCGGCCCCCCCAATTTTGTGTAGGTATTTGGAAAGGAGTTCTGAATTGAATAAATGTTCCGAGCTCGGAGGTATTTTTTCAACCCCAGCGCTATTATATTGATCCGGAATTTGTTTGAGAATTAAGTCTCGACGCAAACGAATAAAATCCGCCCGTCTACCGCAAGTGATTTGTAACAAATCATCGCTAACCTTCATAAACTCAGAGTCCTTGTTAAAAATTTGCTCAACTTTTTCAAAAAGAGATGTCGGTGAAAGCTTTGTCTCCTTGTCACCTGACCAGTTTATGAGATTTTGTAGGGCATTACGTAACTCATCTTTTTGAATAAGCATTGCATTCGACATGGCAGCAAATGACCGTTCTAACAAGTATAAGCGATAGTCCTCGTTGGTAGAAGGTTCAAAACGCCCTAACTCCTCATTTACTTTAAGTTCTGTAAATCCCGGGGTACATAAATATTTCTTTTGAGCCTCAGAAAATCTAATTGAATGCCAATCATCCAAATTAAAATGTTGTAACTCTTCTAACTTCTTCAAATGTCTTTCGTTTGATTTAGGATAAAGAGGATCTTTCACAACCGTAGAGTAATCCGAGATATTTAGTTGAGTCTTTTCCGTATTCGCACCGGGCGGTGGTTGTAAAGCCAACCCCTCGGCCGACACGGGATTATCCGGCACGGGGGTACTTATCGGCAAAGACTCACTCTCATTACGAACCGGAACGTTATTTACTTGCGATTGAGTAATTAGATTCGTTAAAAAGGTCACTTGCTGCGACAACAATTCAAATTTCAAACTACTCACGCGACGTCTTCGTTTGGCTGGTCTCTGCCCAGCCTCCGCGCCGCCCGACAAACCTTGCTCCTCGCTGCTTGAATCCGAAGATGACGAAGACTCCGATAGAGAACTGCCTTTTCTCTTGCTGCCCGTAGACACTTCTTCAGCGTTGTTGTTATTCTCCATAGCGAAAGAGAGGTTAAAACTTCAAAGCACTATAATTAGCACTAATTCCGCTTAAACTCAAATATAACTTTAAAATTAAAAACTGTAATTACTTAGGCACTGCTAGAAAACGTAAAGATTTTCAAACTTTGAAAATTTCCACTACACGACACGTCTTGACGTTACGAAAAACGACGCTATAATGACAAATAAAATGGCGTAACCCATAAAGTAACAGTCGGTCATTTGACCGGAAGTGGGTACGCCGGTATAGGGGGCGCCACTAGCGTCAGAGAGGAAGTCGCTCGACCGGAAATACGAAAAACGCAAGGCTACACTCAACATGGATTCCGGATATCGAAGACGGAACAAATAATATTTTATTTTGAAAATAAATTTCGCGTTTCGCTTTTTCTTTCTTAAATACGAAATGCTAAGGAATGGAACAACTTGCCGGTTTCTGTAATCCCAAATAGCTACAATTTGGGTGTCTATAAGTCGAGAGTGTTTAGGCTTCTTCTGGGAAAGCACGCTACATCTTAGACCTCATTGTCACTCTCCATCAGGTGAGATGAGGTCAAGTGCCTACCTACCCATTTAATATAAAAATCATTTTTTGAATATGGGAAACTGCCCTTAGTAGAAATAACTGTTACTTATATGATTCGGCAATTTTACCGTTGTCCCTCACTAGTGCTTTCAGTTTGACATTTGTCAAATCGGGCATGATACAACGGCCCGATTATCTACTTTACAGTTTGGCCTGTTTGTTTATTTTTTGTAATTTACGTTTGACATTTAATTTATCTGTGGAACTTTGCTGATTTATGTATTATTTAATGGTGCTATATACCTATGTGTAATATTGTAATTGTTTCCCAAATAAATGCAAATAAAGGATATTCGTATTTGCATTTGTAACACAAGCCTACACTACATTTCAGACACGACAACATGGCCGAGCTGTACGCCGTGGTGAGCACGCTGCAGCACCTGGAGAAGGCGTACATGCGCGACTGTGTGCGCGCACAGGAGTACACCGCGGCGTGCAGCCGGCTGCTGGTGCAGTACCGCGTGGCGCTCAAGCAGGTGCAGGGGGATGAGTTCCCGACCATCGAGGCGTTTGTTACCAAATACCGGGTAAGGAAAGGAAGGAACTTAAGTTTCTCTACAGAAATCCGGCGTGAAGCAGCCCTTGTACTGTGTTTCGCCGAGTGAGTGAGGGTACTGAAAGCCCGTCCGGGGGGGAAGGGAATAAAAGGTTGGCAGCGCACTGGTGATGCATGTGTCCATGGGCGGCGGCAATTGCTTACTATCAGGTGATCCGCCTGCTCGTCTGCTATTTATCCCATAAAAATAAGAGAATGAGAGACACTTTGGCGGCATGAATGGGCTGGGTTGACCAAGTGATACCACAACCTCACAGGAGACATGCGTGAAGCAGATCCACAACTTTGGTTATCTATACTATCTACCTATTTATAAAGAGGTAAATTTGATAGACAACAACAAGGTTTATAGCTAAACCGAAGCACTTGTATGATGTAATCAATTTCAAGCGCCATCTATTGGTTCTAATCTCGAAACGAAGTGAGGGCGGGTGTCACTAGTCATTTATATTTGTTTGTTTTATTCCAGTTAGACTGCCCAGCTGCACTGGAGAGGATAAGAGAGAACAAACCGAATCTTATCAAGGATGATAAAGGAAACACAAATAAATACATCGCTGAAATTGTTTCTGTAAGTTTATTTTATAATCAGTTGCATAAGTTTGCTATTGGCGTGACGGTTGATGGGAGTTTTGATCTAAAATAATTATTTCCAATTACTTATGTGTGTCTTTCTGTATACCAAGATGGTCCATCTTTTTACAAAAAATTATAATAACAAGTCATAAACTCTATCATTGATTAACCCATCAAATTGTGTTCCAGCTGTTCATCACGCTGATGGACAAGTTGAGGCTGGAGTTCCGCGCCATGGACATGATCCAGCCGGAGCTCCGCGACCTGCGCGACACCATGGACCGCCTGCTCATGCTGCCCGAGGACTTCGAGGGCAAGCTCAAGGTGAGGACAGGTGTTGCGATCTGCAGGTGATCATCACTGACGGATATCACAGATCGTAATCACAGATTAAACAAAATGGCATTCGCAAATTTCATACAATATATTCTACGAAGGGTTTTCACAAAATTTAGCATAATTAGGTATCAGCCTATAATACTGTCACACTGCAGGGCAAAGGCCTCCATCATAGAGATCAAGTCGTTACTACTATGATGAGAATAGGCTTAATAACCACGCTTGCCTAATGCGGATTGATGATCACAAACCCGAGCTATGATTGTATAATTCGAAACATACTTTTGCTTGGCCCAGAAATCGAACCCGGGGCCTCACCTCAAGCTTATGGCCAGATACTTAAACCACTAGACTAGAATTTGGGGGGCAACTAACAGTTGCAACGCGAAAAGTTTATGAACTATTTACGAAGTTTGTCGCGAACATGACTATACCTTCATATTTAACTGTGGGAGGGCCACGCTTCGGCAAGAATGGGCCGGCTCGACCGGAGTGATACCACTGCCTCACAGAAAGCCGGCGTGAAGCAGCACCTGTGCTGTGTTTCGCCGAGTGAGTGAGGGTACCGGAGGTTCACTCGGGGGGAAGGGGATAAAATGCTGGCAGCGCACTTGTGACTCCACTAGTGTTGCAGGTGTCTATGGGTGGTGACAATTGCTTACCATCAGGTGGTCCGCCTGCTCATCTGATGCCTATCACATAAAAAAAAATTAAAAAAGCCTATGTTATACGCAATGAATTGAATCAAAATTAGAAGCACTGTTTGAGGCGAATAGGGTAGTTGACTAATATCGATGCAGTAAAAAATATTGATACTTTACCAAAATATAGGTAAATAAGAACCAATAGCCTAAATTTTCAGTTAAAAATATAACGTCTAGCTGGTTTTGTGAGCATTCAAAGTTTCATGGGCAAGTCCATTTTTAAAGTTTATAATATTATAAAAATAATTATATCATTGAACTACCCACACATTAAACACAAACTTTTATTATAAAACAATGTACATAAACGAAACATTTGATATAGCTACCAAACAAAATTTGCTAGACGCGCATACAAGATACCAGCGTGTGACGTCACATGTTGGTAGCCATTTGTATAGAGCGTTTTTTGGGCCCGCGTAAAATATGTGCTCTTAAAGTTGTGATATCTCAGGTAATTCAAATCAGAATCAAATAATTCTTTCAACAATGTTTCTTTAATAGAGGGGTCTTTTGATTAAACTCATAAAAAAAAATAGTCAAGTACCCTATTGTCATGTTCGTTGCAGGTGCAAGAGTGGCTGGACAAGCTGTCGGAGATGTCGGCGTCGGACGAGCTGTCGGAGGCGCAGGTGCGGCAGCTGGTGTTCGACCTGGAGACCTCCTACGGCGCCTTCAACAAGCTGCTGCACAAGGACTGATCCAAGCGGTGAGTACAATAAATTAAGGGTACAGGCAAAGAACAGGGAATGTCCTAAGGAAACGATTTTGAGAAAAATACAATGTAAAGTTTAGAAGTTTTCTATACTTTTTTTCGCTTCGGCCATAGATAAAAACGTCTTTTTGGCGCCATCTGTATACTTTTTTAAATGAAGTAATTGGGGACTGAACTACTTTAGATATGCCTTCAATAAAATTTCTAAAATTTTCAAAAAGTGACATTCCCTTTTCTTTGCCTATACCCTTCAAATAGAAAAAAGAAATCTCACATTATAGCGGACAAACGAACAAACGGCTCACCTGATGGTAAGTGGTCACCGCTGCTCATAGACATCAGCAACACCTGAGGCATCACAAATCCGTTGCCGGCTCTTAAGAAAGGAATAAGCCCTTTTCTTGAAGATCACCTGGTCGTATCTATTTGGAAAGACCTTCGTTCACCATCGCCAATGTCACTATCTTTATTCAAGTTAGGTCCATACAGAACACTTATGAATTATTGAGTGCGCGCCGGTGCTGGAACACACCACCTCCTCCATGACCGTACTAATAACAATGAAACGATTTTTTAAGTGCTAATACACAGTTTTACCCGCAATAATTAGTTAACAATTTTTATAGCAAACTAATTTAAAAAAAGGCCACTGGTTTATGCAAAATCGGCATTGCCATTTGACTCACAGTTTTTTTTTTCGTTGTTGGTCTCTTTTCTTTCTCAATGCGTCATAATGTAATCAATCCACTTGTTGGACCAGTCGTCCATTAACGCCATCTATCGTTTACACAATGATTCTGCCATTCGGGGCCAACGCAAATCTAATCTAAAAATAAATAAAAGATCATAAAAAGTAATATACCGTTCATAACATAACAACCAGGACTTTTTTTTTAATTGCATATATAATAATCAGAAATCTGCTGTAAAATGAACTGAAAATCAAAACAAATGTTATACAACAAAATATACCTACTAAGTTAAGGCCATCCTTTTAGTACCAATTTAAAGTTATATAATTCGCTCACCAAATTAATGACTAGAAATTGTATTTTTCCAGGTAATGAAAAGCTCAAGAGCGTTGTGTCACCGTATCGTTATGAACTAACCGTATGATGCTATGTACCGTAATGTAACCGTATTGCGTAAGTTAGGTAATCTAATAATATATTATACTTTATGTCTATGTGAATATACTATATCAATTTATTAAATATCGTTTTTATTTTAATAACTTTTAATAACACACATTAGGACAATATCAACCATCATTAGCAACCCACACTCGTCCACTGCTGGATATAGGTCTCCCCTAATGTACGCCACCGCTCCCGATTTTCGGCCACTCTCATCCAGCCCACACCAGCCAGCCTTCGAATATCATCATCCCATCTGTCGCAGGGCGTCCGACACTACGCTTATCGAGTTGCGGTCTCCACTCAAGTACTTTACACCACAACTGACAGGACAATGTAGCGAAGATAATATAAAAATACTATATACCTGATCATATTAACATTACCATTTTTAAAATTGAGTGTAAAAAGGTATACTTATGACTTTAAGATTAATTCTTGTTAATAAACAGTAACATTAATGTGAAAGTTAGCCGCAAAATATATTTTGATTTGCAAAGGCTTGTGTTCACAGCAGTTACAAATCGCCATAAATTAAAAACATTTTTAAGTACACTTTAAAGTTAATAAGATATTGTCAGATTGCGGCTTTACAATAAATGCAGGTGTTAAATGTTTAGAAGTTCTAAGGTCCCCTTCCTATGGCCTTTAACATCCTATTGCGAAAATTTACAGCAAAATTACAGTAGTTCCGAACTCCACAAAAGTAAAAAACAAACTTTATACTCATTATCATATTGATGGAAAACATGAAATGAAGTTCTTGATATTATAGTTTTTTTTTTCATTGTAATGCTACGTTAAACCTACGGTTTCAAAACATGACGTAACATTTAAAGCCACTCCCCCAATTATGATAAATTACCTATGTCACATTTCATACTACCACCTCTTTATAAATCTTTATGTTTCCTCCTTCTATTAATCCTGGGTTTTTAAGTGGGACGTGAAACGGCATCTCAGCAGGCCTTCAGAGTGATTAATCATAATCATAATCATAAATCTTTATTGCTTCATTTGGTGTACATACAATGTGGTCTTAAAAATAAAAATAACATACTTATGACAAACTCGTACTTTGTTTCTTTTGTACCTGTCAAACTCATATTTGGATCTCACAGCCGCTCACCATCAGGCGGAGTGAGGTCATCTTGATTGTTTTAAATATAAAAAAAATCTCTTTACCCACGTTATGACCTTGATAAGTGACCCCTCTACTGTATTGTCATTGTACTCGTGGTTTTGGATAAGTTTTTAGGTAAGTTGTATAATGCGTCAAAAAAGGTCATGGGATTTTTGAGAAACTAATGAAATTCCCATGTTTTATAACCAATGGGGTTACCACACTATGACGTAAGCGGCAGTGGCGCCACAATTAATTGCATGACTTTCTTGATGCATTATAAACTGATGTTATCCCTTTTGTCACAAGTCCCTCCCATTTTTCAGTTGTTACGTAATTTCAGAATGCCATATAACATGAATACCTATACCAACGTAACGAAGGCCGTAAAATATTCAATTGTTTATAAGTGCACGTATGGAAACGTAGAGAGCTTACGTAAAACGTTCGTAACCGTTTGATTGCGTTGTGTATCGCAATTATAATAAAACTTTAAGTGTCTGTATCAATCAAGTCCTGCAGGGTTAACGAGAGGGGGTAAGTGTCAATTTCTGTCTCTTTACTTATTTCCACCATCTTTCTTTTGTCCTTTCCCCAGAGGGCTTAAAACGAAGCGGCTGAATCTGTGTTCCCCTCCCTTTCACTCGCGCTGTGTTCACTTTTGTTTAAATGTAACAACTAGTATATAAGTATATTAGTAATATAAATTAATTATTTAATACGTATATTTTTTTTAGTTAGCCTGTAGAGTCCCACTGCTGGGCAAATACCTGCCTTAACTTCCTCCATTGATCTCTATCGCACGCCTTCAACTGTATTTTATTTAAGTGCATCGTTTAGCATGAAAACATTCTGCATGGCAATCAAAAGGAGCAAAAATGTATGAGTATTTTATTGAGTTAGTTTAGTTAGATAGATAGATACACTTTATTGCAGAAAAGGTACAGAACTAATGTTGTGTTCATATACAATGTCGGCGGTCTTATCGCTAATCTCTTTCAGACATCCTTGTGGTAGAGGAATACAGCGAATCAACAAAGTTATTCACATAATCATTGTAAAAATCTGATTATTCAAAAATGGGGTGAACAGCGGACTTCTGCTAAAAATTGTACCCCTGTGTCCTCCCGGGGAGGATAAGCAAGGTGTTCTGCGGAAATAAACCCTACTGGAGTAACAACGGGATGACATTGACAAATTTTGCTATCCTACCAGAGACAACCCTACCTACACACGTTCCAAAAACGTGGCCCTGGCCGGCTCTGGTATCTGTTATCGACTTACTGCTTACGACTATTTCATTAACGGTGACCGTGTAATACACTTTACTACCCGGCATTCTAGTAACTCTAGTACTAACACGCGCACGAAGTCAAGAATCAAAGCTTTTTAATAAAAAAAATTAAAACATTTATTAAAAACTTATATAAGACTTCGGTTACCGAATTCCATTGCTTCATCTTACCTTGATCGTAGAAAAACAAAAATTGAATAATATTGAAAAAAAAAAGTTTTTTCTTTTTTGGGCGCGTTAGTGATTTTTTAATAAAGCCAGTTTTATTAAAATTTTGTAATAATAACCTTGCAGAATTTAAGGTTTAATACAATTCTGTGCTACAATTATTTTAATTTAGTAGAATATAATAATATTTTAATCTTAAAGAATATAATAATTTAATCGGCAAAGATGTATTTGAATATTAGGTTTTGTGATTTGGTGGTGATACTGCTGTCCCTGGGTGGTCTGCAAGTGGTGAGTAAATTTTAAATATAACGGACGGAGAAAGATATGTCATGAGGAAAAGGATGGCAAGATTGCCCCTTCTCCCCCCTCTTCCCCTACGGGCAAAGTAATTGTAGGACCAGAAGCGAAATTATCTGGGGCGTGTTTCATCGCAAAAAAAGTCTTGTCTCCTTTTTTTTAACAAGAGTCAACCACCATCTTCTGAGCAAACGCGTAACATCCTAGACCTCACCGACACCTTCTTTTTCTATTGTTTTGAAATTAATTAGCCTGTATAATAAATTTTCAATAGTAATAGTAGTTTTCAGTAGTATTACTAACAGAAATTTTATTAGAATAGTAGAATGATAATTTATTTGTTAAACACGAATGATTAATTTTAATGATTTCCATAATGATAAGATAAAAACAATTAAGTTAAAATTAAAGTAGGTACAAACCACGTACAAACTTAAAATGCTATACTGTCTTATCTGATGTCACCACTTCCCTCGGGTCGGCAACTTACTGTCCGATAAAATTTATTAAATTAAAAGTCTGCATAAGAGTAACCAATTATTTGTTCTCCAGTGCACAAACAGCCTTTTCGAGACCATAGACCCGAAGTACTACCTAGTGAACGAAGCCTACGCAATCGCTAAGAACCTCTTCAACCAGGGCCGGAACAACTACCACAACCTAAAGAACAAGTCGCTCCACACCATAGACACGTTCCTGGACTTGGTCCAGATCATGAACGAGGAGATGTCGAGGGAACTGAGGAGTGCAGTCGTGAAGTTCTACAAGATCAAATATTTTTATGATTTCACGAATTATGTGATTTCTTTGGAAGAGGTGAGCTATATTTTATTTATTACAAAACTGAATCATAATTTGGCGGCGGTACCGGTACAGTCGACAGGCTGTTCC
Organism: Cnaphalocrocis medinalis; assembly: GCA_014851415.1. NCBI lineage: Eukaryota > Metazoa > Arthropoda > Insecta > Lepidoptera > Crambidae > Cnaphalocrocis > Cnaphalocrocis medinalis. Next base: position 9,063 of record JABMDO010000600.1, on the reverse strand, counting down.
ACATTGTTTTCAGATTGTGTTTTATACGAGTATATAAAAATTAGTATCCCCTAAAACAATTGTGTGTGGACTTTTTCTGATGGCTGTGTCTAGTTTTTCGTAATACATTAATAAAGTAGTTTTGTCAGAATCTTAGAGCAGGTCAGAATCATCCAATAATATGGTCCTTCTAGCCAGATAAAATCGAAATTATAAAAAAATAGTGACAGTTAATGGAGTACGTCTTAAACTATTATAAATGTAACCTTTATAATAGTAGACCTATTAAACTAGCGCGATGCAATCGACACATAGCGCCATCTATTGGTAGTGAATGGAACTAATGTCCCGAATCGAAGTGAGGGCGGGCTACTTGTTACACATACAGCATTCGTCATGTCTGTCTGTCTGTTCGCCCCTAGTCACAGCCATACATATACATACTTAAAGCTTTCGTCATATCTGTCTGTCTGTCCGTACATCACAGCCATTTTGGTAATTGTTTCCAGATGATAGACATCACGGAGCACTGCCTGCTGGAGCCGGTGGAGAAGCTGGCGCAGATCCGCGAGCAGTTCCACCACGTGGTGAAGAACTTCGAGGACGTGCGCCAGTTCGACACCGTCAACAAGTGCCACAAGGAGCTGCCCGACGAGGTGGCCGTCACGCACTGCATACTGCACCAGGCTGTGCTGTGAGTTTTGTTTATCTATACTATTTATAAAGAGATAACTTATATAGACAACGACAAGGCTTATAGGTAAACCGAAAACACGAAACGCTTGGGCGATGTAATTGGACACAGCGCCATCTATTGGTTCGTTTCCGAATTACAGTCCCGAAGCGAAGTGAGGGCGGGCTACTATTCTAGATAAATAGATAAAAGAACTTCTCGCATTCAAGAAAATAACCTGACCAAAGCTACATAACCCATTCCATAATTCATGAGAAAAAAAACAATATAAATAATCATCGACATTATGTAATCTATACTTACCTACTATACAGGGTGTATCTGTGAACATTGTTCTACCAACCATTCTGAACATCATTTGTTCTATGACTTTTGAAAATTCGCATATTTTTTTTATCTTTCCATACAAAGTCGGTCACTTGCTAAAAGTGGCAATTTTTAGCAATAATCAACATTATCGTTAACATTAACATTATCGTTGCTTGTCGCGTGTTAAAAATATTGTATTGCATCTTGAAAAATCCAATTTACTTGCATCTAAGTCTGTAATGTTTTACTTTCTTAAAAAATATCATATTAGGCGCTACAATCAGTGTACCTATATTGGTTGGCGACGCTAGTTACGTCGATATAGTCCCTTAACCTGAAGTTCTTGCAGATCATTTTAGACGACGTCTTTCCAGCGATACCTAGCTATCGCTAACATCATCGTAACGGCTTCGCCAACTGGGTCTCAGTCCGTTCGGCTCTGAAATGCTTTTTTTATTATTTATTTTTCATCCACAGCTTCAACGAAACGATGCAAGAAAGCCTAGTAACAATCGTAGAAATCAAGACCCGCCAACACGCTCAAGACATGAACGCCTCCCTCTACAACGTGCAGTCCTGTCTCCGGGACTTCGTGCCGAAGTTCTTTGACCAGCTACTCCTGGACGCGTACACGGACGACTGCGGCTACCTGAGGGTGGTCAACGCGAGCATATCCGATCTGATGAAGGACAAGTGGAGGAGTAATGTGACGCTGAGCAATGTGACCTCGTTTTCTGAGAAGTGGAGCCCGCTGGTAAAGCTGTTGAAGCAGAGGTGAGCTTATGAATAGTCATATTCTTTATACGGCCTCGATGGCGCAGTGGCTAAAGTGTCCGCCTGAAGCACAAATACCTACATATTGACACAGAAGCACAAAATATAAAGGACACAGAAAGAGTTCGTTGACATATGCAAGGGTTGCCCGGCATGAGTACCTACATAAGCGCGCGGCCTCTACCACAGACCTCGACAGTTCGACAATCTTATGTCATAAATTAGAATTAATGTGGTCGAAAAGGCGTATTCGCCCGTTAGTGCGCATGCGTGAGTACATGACATGTTTTTAGCTCTTAGTGGGCAATCTACTTTCTGTGTCCTTTATATTTTGTGACAGAAGGCTGACTTACTATGACTTAATATGTCATGTACTCACGCATGCGCACTAACGGACAAAAACGCCTTTTCGACCACATTAATCCTAACTTATGACATAAGATTGTCAAACTGTCGAGGTCTATAGTAGAGGCCGCGCGCTTATGTACTCATGCCGGGCAACAACCCTAGCATATGTCAACGAACTCTTCTAAATTCAAAATCAGGTCAAAGTCTAACTTCTGTGTGTAATTATTTTGTGCCTGAAGCGCGAAGTCCCGGCCTCTATTCCGGGTCAAGTCAATTTAGGAAACTAAATTTTCTAAGTTTTCTTGAGTCTGTCTGTTCTGGGTTGACGCCTCAGTTAATTATCGTCACTTGGTAGTCAAAGTACAGGTTGATTGGTGTGATTGTCTGGCATATTGTATGTATTTATTGCATCATGTGGTTACAAGGGATCTTAACATAATACATAAGAAATATATAGGATGGGTAGCCATAGCACGAACTAATACTTAGTATTGTAAACAATTTGTATGAAAATTTAAGAGCTCCCTTTATCGTACGTAAGCAGAACTAAAATTAATTGATGGCGCCACTGCCGCTTATGTCATAGGTTATGGTTACTTCATTAGTTTTCCAAACATCCGTTTTCAAGACTTGATGGATTCTAGTCGCGACATAGGTAGGCGGTAGTGGCGCCATCATTTTATGACTTTATTGACACAATCAAGAAAGTCATGAAATTAATTGTGGCGCCACTGCCGCTTACGTCATAGTGTATGGTAGCCCGTTTGACTAAAATACCTACTATGGAACTCCGTAATAGCTCCTCAAGAATAAATTTCACGACTTTATTGACAGAGTGTATTCCAATCATGAAATAATCTTGGACATAAATATATAATTTTTCTTTTTTTTTTTAGGTCCAGGACTGCGGAACAAAGTCTACAAGACCCGCTATTCCTCACGCTGTTTGCTGCCAATCTGTCTTCGCTGGACATATTCAAAACATTATACTGATTCAATACAATAACTACAACAATGAACCCAAGTGACCTGTGAAGTGTTGAGAACTTTCAAAAACAATTTTAGAAGTGATATAATACTTAATAATTTAAGTGAGTGTGCTATATTAATAGATAAGTAGGTATAAGGTATGGATGTAAGGATGGTTCTAAATGTTGTTGGTCGAACGTAGTTATAAAACTCAATTTTGTAAGCAATTAAATGTTCAAAAACCAGTTTATTAAGTTTTATTTTTCTTAGATTTTCTTTCTTAACTGGCTAGTTAAGTAGCAATCAAGCTTTTTACGTTGATTAGTGTAAACAAATAAACGAAAACCACTTTTTAGATATGTTTTGCTCTAATCTAAATGAACTGAACTAAACCCAAAACCTTAGGGGTCGGGAGTCGAACCTAGGACCAAGTCGGCTGCCACAGAGTTGAAGTCACTTTTCTTTTTTGGCTGTATCTGCCTAGATTCGCTTGCTACCAGAAAAAAAACATTGTCAATATGACATTGACAGTGACAGCTCAGAACAATAAAAAAATAACGCAACGCGCGTTTTTTTTGTGGTCGTTTAGGTAACTTTTGTTTTATTTTAAATATTGAATAAAACTTTATAAAAATGCCGAAGGCGGTGCGAGATCTCCTCCAGAGCGAGGTGTCCTACGATGAGCCCGACCGCATGCCTGATAAAATAACCATCACCAATTTAGACATAATTATGTACTGTGTCGCTATAATAGGCCATTTCGTGGACTTAGGCCTGGATATCAATGTGGCTGTGAGGTATTTCCTGGCCGAGCTGATGGTGGAGTTCGGGTGGACGCTGGCGTTCATCTTAATGCCAGCTTTTGTGAATACAGCGGTCTCTATAAGGATGTAAGTGACTCATTGTTATGACTTGTTTACCTCGCTTGTTTTATTGTTTTTCGCGCTCTTTGATTTAAATTATCAGTAGCAACTTGCGTTGCTAACGCCTGATAAGGTTCTCTTTGTGATTTTTATGTTATTCATTTAGAAATTACTAAGTAATGGATTGAAATTTGCAAGCCAATAGTTGCTTGTGCTATAAATAACTTTGATTATAGACTTATAACAAAAAAATATTGTCAGTTCAATGATATTGAGATATTATCTAAATGTTTAAAACCTTTGTTTATGAAACAGTATCAATATCTAATCAAAAATTTGCTAGGTATATAATCTAATTCTTAAATCTACACTTTCAAGACCGATGATATTAAAGTAGGGTAAAATAATGTAACTGAAAGAATACATTATAAATAATAAAACATTGCTGTTGCATATTTGTTATTTACAAATATGCAACTGCTGTTTCTTTTCTTTTCCTTAGTTTCCTGAAAAATATTGCTATGAATGAGAACATGTTTGAATTGTCTGTTGTCATTGGGCATATTTTCATTGTACTGTTGTTCTGCAATAAACAATAAGTAGGTAACTAACTAGGCTGGCTCAGAGGCCCAAAGTGAGCCTTGACCTTCGATTAATAAGAGCCTCCATCTAACTTCATCCCTTCAACAGGAAAATTAATAAGTGATGTAACTAAATTTCCTGCCTTTTAAAACTACAGGTACGCTCAAGACAAGCAACAAAACTCATTATCAAATGAGTTCACGAAGAGGAGATGGTTACGCATAGTAATATTAGTGCTACAATTAGCACCTATATTGAGGTTCACCGATGCCTTGATGTGAGTATTTTTTGTTTTTTTGATGGGTTTCATTATGTTTTCTGGGTGAGACCAAGAGGTTTAGACTCTCATACCAACTCGAAGTATTGTGTCTTTGTCTAAATCCTTTATTATTGCTTCCTTCCATAGAACAAGAATTTGAGACAACTAGTAGACAGAAACTAATTTGTGACCCCTGCTCTAAATAATGTATTCTAAAAATATCTTTGTGTAATTGTGGAACACTAGATAACGTTTTCAGACTATAGTTATTGTTAATTTATAAATAACTACAGGAAAATCATTTATCACGATTCTTGCACACAAGTCACTCACTACTATACTGTCCGTGCAAGAAATATGTTTCTTCATGAATGGCCGCTTACTCAAAGAAAAAAGATTGTATGTGCATAAGCAATGGTACAGGGAGTAGCAAGAGGCTCCAGTCCTGCTCTGGCAAGCTCAATGCTCTATGCTGACGGGTGCACCTACATAAAATAAGACAAAAGAAAATAAATTGTCACTGGCATTAGAAAGAATTTTAGATCTAGCAAAGTAAAAAGTAAACAAACAGGCATTGCGTCATTATTCCGGTAGATGGCACTTTGCATTTTTACATCGCGCTAGCAATGTGTGTCACCAGTGACTGTAATAATGACCACAAGCCTGACTAGTATCTATGAAATAGCTAATAATCTATGCTGACTAGGCTCGGCCAGTACAAAAATAAAAACAGCAACTTAATCAGACGGAACTTGTCTTTTATTCTACTATCTCCCTGTTTGGACCTTGAGGGTGGCTTTTTACATAAAAAAGTAAAGTATATACTGTCCCACTGCAGAGCAAAGGCCTCCATCATAGAAAGCAAGTTATCACTATTACTATGATGGGATTAGGCTTAATCACCACGCGTGCCTAATGCGGATTGGTGATCACAAACCCGAGTTATGTTCGAAAAATTCGAAACATACTTTTGCTCGACCCGGGAATCGAACCCGGGACCCCGAGATCACGGCAGGGTACTTAATCCACTAGACCAACGGGGCTTTTTACATAAGACTTAAGAATTTATTTGCCAAAAGAAATAGTCAGCGATGATAAATACATACAAATAAAAACATAAATGACAGATACGCAATAAAATCCCGGCGCGCGGAACGCAAGCACGACCCGGCGTCGCAGCGGCTGTACTACGCGCTGATGCTGAAGGAGGACAGCGACGCGGCGCTGCTGCGCATCTTCGAGTGCTTCCTGGAGGCCGCGCCGCAGCTCGTGCTGCAGGTCAGCCTGCTGCTGAGGAGGCACGACCAGTTCACTGGTGAGACTGACATCGTCATATCCATACTAATATTATAAATGCGAAAGTAACTCTGTCTGTTTGCTACTCTTTCACGCCAAAACTACTCAACGGATTTAAATGAAATTTGGTATACAGATAATCTAGACCCTGAGAAAGGACATAGGCTACTTTTTATTGCGAAAAGGGGGATGTAAGGGGTTGAAAGGGGGGTATAAAGTTACTTTTCCACGCTGACGGAGTCGCGGGCGGCCGCTTGTTATTGAATAATAACGCCATAAAATAGTCCCAACCATAATGGCGGGTAAGGCACAACTTGCCCGAAAAAAACTCGCTTTTGTTTCTTTTCGGGCGAGTTGACCCCTAACTCCATAATGGGCGTACCCAGGGGCAGCGGCAGGGGGTTCAATTGCCCGCCACTCCTGGATCATATTGACGTCCTTCCTAATTAAACATATCTACTTAGTTATCGACCAGCAATGAAACAAAAACCATTGGGGGAAAGGGGTCAAACTCTTGTTCTCTACTGGTATTGCAGGTGAGTATCGATATGACAAAAATTTAAGGACGTAGGCATTATAGTAACAATTTTTTTTATGTTTATATTAATTGCGATATTTTCGCAAGTGTTCACGCGCCGCGGTGATTACTTACCAGCCGGTGACAGGCTTGATCGTTTGCCGCATCTATTATTATTATCTTCGTGTCTCACTGCTGGGCAGAGGCCTCCCCCGTCCAAATTTCACAATCCTGGGCAACTACGGTCCAGTTGGGGCTATAGGAGTCGAGCCAATCCTGCCATCGCCTTCTCGGTCTATACAAATACAAAATACAAAATTTCTTTATTAATTACCTACTTAATTACATAAATATTATTAAATATCAGTTTTTAAAGCCTCCTTTTAGGCATTGAATTTCCTGTGCCAGGAGACAACGTTCTGCATAACTACTTTACTATATAAAGAAGTAGGTAATACATTATTACTATTTATATAATACTAGTGGCCCGCCCTCACTTCGCTTCGGGACTGTAATTCAGAAATTAACCAATAGATGGCGCTGTGCTAAATTACATCGCGCAAGCGTTTCGTGTTTTCGGTTTACCTATAAGCCTTGTTGTTGTCTATAGAAGTTATCTCTTTATAAATAGTATAGATACTATCTCCTCTAGAATATAATAAAACTGTGTGTACCTGTTTCCAGTGCACCAGATCCTGTCGATAACGTCGTCGCTGGTGGGCATGGGCTGGTGCCTGGCCGCGTACCAGCGCGCCGTGCGCTTCGCGCAGCAGGACAAGGACAACATGAGCTGGCTCGGCACCGCCTTGCAGACTCTGTGGCACTATCTACTGTCCTGTAAGTTTACTTACTTACTCCACTGGCTCAGCGACCCGAAACGAGTCTTGGCCTCCGAAACAAGAGAACGCCACTTCGGTCGATCTTGTACCACTTGTTGTCCTGTAAGTTTACTGCGCCTTTTTTTTATGTGATAGATAACAGACGAGCAGGCGGATCACCTGATAGTAAGCAATCGCCGCCGCTCATGGACACTTGCAACATTTGTACAGTCAGCCACACATCAGGTTACCACAACCTGTCAAATATCCTTAATTGATATTCAATCTAATGTGTATGACAGTAAGATGAGAGTCGATTGAAGAAATTTGACAGTTTTGTATACTTTGATGTGTGGCTGTACGTACATGTCTTTTGGAAATTCTCGTATGAAAACAACACTTTTGCACGACCCAATATTCATAAGTGTAATTTGTTCAGTAAGTCGAGTAAGCATCGCATACCCTGATAGCGTACCTGTTCCCTACTGGACCGTCCTGGCCTGCGCGCTGCCATCCTCGCCATGACCCGCTTGGATCCAGATCTTCGAGCGCCCCCTGTTCTGTGCCCACAACAAACTAGCACAGCTCGCCTTCTCTCTAGCGCTGGGCTCTGTATACCTCTTTACTTACATCTTAGCCGTAGAAGGCAGAACAAGGTACAAATATACCGTATACTACACTATCTGTTTATTACAAAACGTAGCCTGTGGTACCATATGGTACATCTTCGTTGAAGATAACTTGAGGTACTCCGAGTACCATCTACCATTGTTACTCTTAACCGTAGTACCATATTTGGTAGGTTTGATAATAATGGTAGTTTATTATTCCTTCTTCCATCCAAAGGTTAGGAAAGGGATAAAGGATATCACTGTCTCGTTCAAAACGGGTGAACAGCTGACTGAAGTTAGACAATAACGCTTTTGTTAGTAATTCAAATTGGAGTAGTACGGCCTTATAGAAGACCAAAAACAAAATATAATAGGTATTGGTCTGATTTTCATAGCAGTATGATATGAAATTCTTGATCCGTTTCTATTGTGTCCGATATGAATACTCAAATGTCATCTTGTTGATAACGCTATCGGTAGTATTGATTCATACTATCATTATATTTTAAGCGTTATTATTAGAGAACTGAACTAATTCATCGATACTACACGGACGTAATTTATCGATACTAAACGTAACTTTTCGATAATATCGATACCGATTATGCGACTGCAATGCGAATACAGACAACCACACGTTGGATGTATCTACACCAATATTACCGACTAATGGCCCGCCATTACTTCGTTTGGGACATAGTTAAGCTGTTTTTGTAGATGGTTCAAATCTTTGCCAATAGATGGCCTGTAACGTGTTAATTTCGTTACATGATTTTTTTGTCATCTACAATGATGTCAAGGTAGTTATGAACTTCACATTTTGGCGTTATAATAATTTTTTCTTTGACCGTTGTCTATGGTCCAATTTAAAAAAAAAACAGATAGGGTCTATGACATTAGCTGTCATCTTGACTTTTCACTTTCCGATCTACGTTGGCTGGCGAAGAACCTCAATGCCGGCAATCCAATCAAATAGTTTAATTTATTAATCTTTTATACGCTTATTAGCGTTAATTCAGTGATTCAGTGTACAATATGGAGGGT
>JABMDO010000599.1:0-26382 GCA_014851415.1 Cnaphalocrocis medinalis | reverse complement strand
CGGTTTGCTTTGCTAAACAAAATGCACAGAGTTCGTTTCGTTCCCTGAACCGCACAAATAACTTGGTAATCTAGTACAAATACATAGCATTACAATTTTATATTTGCGGTCGAACTTTGCTTCAAAATTACCAAAGCCTTGAAACATCATACCTTAATCAACAAGCTTACAGCAAATTTTGTCATAAACTTGATTTTTCATGTTTGACGTGACAATCTAAAAATCAAGTTTGCAGCAAGCTCGCTTGCTATCTGGGATATTGAGATGCTGTATGCATTTATTAGTTTTTGATCACGTGGTTTTTAGCATTTTTTTTTATTTTATATCTTTTATTCAAACCCGAGCTATGTCCGAAAAATTTGAAACATAGTTTTTGCTCGACCGGGAATCGAACCCGGGACCCCGAGATCACGGCCTGGTACTTAAACCACTAGACCACGAGGGTCGGGTGGGTAAAAAGTTACTTTTTCACGCGGACGAAGTCGCGGGCGGCAGCTAGTAGGGAAATATATCGGTTAGGAGGACGTTATTATTACAAATCTAGGTGGGTACTCTCCTTTACCGTTCCCGGAACGCGGCCGGTCGCCGGACAGGCAGGTGGGATGTAACATCACTCCTCGAGTAGGTAACTACACGTGTTAACTCGAACTACTTAGCACAGTATAGCGAAACCTTTTCTTTGTACAAGCTTTGTTAACATTTATTTTTTCACTATAGCCCTATAATGTGTTTCACATTTTAATATCTGGGCTTGGACTAGATAGTTTGTTAAATTGTCCCCCTAAAATATTTTCATAAATAAATTTGTGTTATTCGTTCAGAGATACAGGGTGTATCTGTAAACAATTATATCCCTTTCAGCACGTGTTCTACCGACATTTGTTATATGAATTTTTGGGAATGTCGCAAAATAATTTATTCTAATAATTGATTATTTAGGCATAGTCAAAATATGTATTTTTCTTTACTATGAAAACCAGAACCATATCACAAAAGAAGTCTAATAAAAAAATAAAAAAAATATATTTGATAATATCCACCCTCCAACAGTGAAAACTTAATAAGCAACAAATTGCCTAAACTGAAATTTATTGTTATCATTGTATGTTTATCATTACAAACTCTGCCTCCAAGACAATCTCCCAAAGTACTTAAACAAGCAAGCTATCTGGTGATCTTCCCTGGTTAATGCAGCCCTCACCGGGATTACCGGCCGCCGCACAATGGGCTGAAAATGCTAAACGTGGACTTTGGGATTTTTAAGCGCATATTAAGATTCTACGTATCAATACTATACTTTTATGTTTATATTATGTTGTTCAATTTATGCAGTACTTTTTGAGATATACATGTTCAAAGTTAAAAATAATGTAGTTATTTTTTTCCTTATAAAAATAACTCTAATTTAAAATAATAATTTGAAACACTTTTCCACACTACTTCAGGGATGTTTAAAATCAAAAGTAATTTATGAAAAATTAATGCTACAAAAATATAGCGTCTAACCTAGTCATTACCTACTACTTAATTAAAAGTAGTAAACTTATTATTTCAATATATTTTTGTGCCTTTTTTACCCTTTATAATATAGTAATGAAATAAACATAAACATTATTGATCCATTTAAAGAATTTTCACCATATAGAATATGTATTTACTAGTATATTATTTCATTTATGGGTGAATTTCAACAAACCTAATTACGGTGGCGAATTTTTAAAACCACTTTACATACATTTTCGCCACCGGGATTGCACCACCGGACTTAGAAACAGTAACAAAATTGGCATTATAAAAAAATATATTATTCCACCACTAACTTACAGTCTATAAATATGACAGTTAACTTAATCTCAATAAGCTATAAAACTGGTTTTTATGTAAAGGAGAAAAGACAGCTCAAAATACATGCCACCGGTATTGATACGGTACTTGGGAAAATCACCCTTATGATATTCACAATGAAGATTTCCAAGAACATTAATTTAATTGTGCAGGCAATTAAATTAATGTTCAACCGAGCAAGCTGATCCACATATTGGTGATCGTGCTCTTAATTTTGTCCTAAAATCTCATTCCTATAACACAATTTCGGTACTTAGATATTGTGATCCTCCAAAAATAAGTATGTTTTATTTTTAATAATACTAAAGTATTTACTAGAATGACAGACAATAAGTACCTATAGTTCGTTCCAGATAAACTTGCAATAAAGGTCATTCAGCCCACTTGCTACTTGTACCAAGAAGTCGTCAAAAATTCGCGATACAGATCGTTTTCCATACTAAACTGTCGATACAATTACATTTGCCGTGTTTCATACAGTTTCATAGTCCTTAACGTGCGAACTTCACTAGAACTTTGACGTTTGGTATTATGAAACACGGCAAATGTAATTTTATCGACAGTTTAGTATGGGAAGCGATCTGTATCGCGAATTTTGACGACTCCTTGGTACAAGTGGGGTGAATGACTTTTATTGCAAGTTTATCTGGCACGAACTATAGTTAGGTATGTTTTTACACCTGCATCCAAACGTTGCGTTACAAATACCTACTTAGTTAACTTTTACCAACACAAAACACTGAGAATTACCAACCACCCTCCAAATGTTTATATTTTTCGATGTTTAATTTTTTCACTCAAATCTCGTAAATACATTGCTTGTTTCGATTTTTAAGCATACCGTATATTTTGTGAATTATATTTTCATAATTTAATTTATATTGTTTTCCGATTTAGTAACTAATATTGATGTGATTGTGAAGTTGAAAGAAAGTGGCAGTAGTTTTTAAGGACAACAGTGCCTTTTACAATATCATAAAATCTGAACTGTCGTTTAATAATTTTGATTTAAATAGTGAAAACGATAAAGAACTTATGGCGTTTTGTTCAAAAATGAGTGGATTAGGCCTACCGGGGCTACCACTGATAAAAAAAAATGCACTTGGTTCTCAACCTCGACGGTGATGTGGAATAGAGATTTTTGTTACCGGGAAAATAAGTTTTTGTTATTTAGTGACGAGATCGGTGAATATCGAAGCATAGGTGTAGATGCTAAAATAGGCAAAAAAATTGTGTTATATATCCCTGATAATATTATTTTGAGGAAACTTGAGGAATTGGAGATATTGTACAATTTATGTTTTTCTCCATACAAATTATTTTTCAAAAAAATATTGCTCTTAAACTAACCAATTAATCAAAAAAACACCAATCTATAAAAATGTCTTGTATTTAATGGTAGAATCAAATATTTAATTGGTTTCTTAAAAATGCGAAGTCATTTTTTCGAGATCCCAAAGTCTTCTAGAGTAATTTCAGCCTACCGTGCGCCGGAGACGTGACGTAACGTGACGTAGCGCCGAGCACGCCTCCTCCTAATCCTTGGCGGCCGAGGAATTAGTTCCTGTTGCTGTACTATCGATAGTCCAGGTATCGATTGTAGATATTATAACTAAATTTCTTTATAAAACACTTATTTGATGTGTGGGAATAAGTCGGATGCTAAAAATAATCTTTGATTTGTCCAAAGCATTTGACTTCGTCAATCATGAAACGTTCTACATGAAGTTACGGATTTACGATATCTCAAAAATATCTTGCTTATTTTTACTAACTCCTATTTTACAGAGAGCAACTATAAAGTACATTACAATGGACTTCCATATCTTTGACTCTTATAAAAATAAGTATACCCCAGGGCTCTATGCTGAGCCCTTTGCTATTTTTATTATTTTATCTAAATAACCTATCACTCTATCTTCTTCTTCTTCTAACATAGTTGGTGATCATAATGGCGACTTGAACCCCTGACATAGCTGCTCTAAACAGAGAAATTACTCTGTCAAACTACTTTAACAAGCAATCTATCTTCTGGTGATCTTCTCTGGGTCTCCAGCAGTTATCACCAGCATAGCCAGCCGTAGGGATGCGTGACGTAACGTAATTAGCACTGAGTACGCTTCTCTGATAGTTAGTAATTACTGCAGAATCTTATATTATTTGCTGTGAGAAGCGATTGAAAATCATCATCATTTATATCGACTTTTGATACGTAAGTGATAGCATCACTATGTTAAACACAAACTGGCGAACCGCTCCGGAGATTTACGTTTCTTGATAGTTTTAATTAGAAGACTGACATCTTTCTTCGGCTGGGTTAGAGTAATCGGGACTAGGAAACCGGCTTCAACTGTTTTATTGATGTACTGGCTAAGCTGAGGGTACGAGCTGATTTGCATTGGATCAGAGGATCTAATTAGTAGGTAGTAGCGAAAACATTATCTAAAGCCTAAATTGTTTTACCATAAACCAGATTTCTTGTTGGAAAGAAAGAAAATACATTTATTAATTTGTTACCGTCTTTGAACTTTTTTTATATGTAAAAAAGACAGACACGCTGACTGTTTAGGTGGTAGTGGTTTACCGCCGCTCATGAACACTGGCAACACCAAAACAAAGACAAATGTACTGCCAACTGTGTAAAAAGGAATACTCATACGCTCTTTTCTAGTAGATTTAAGTTGGCATCGGATATGTAGAATAATCCCAGGCGTTAAGTAGTTGATTCATTTCACAGTTACGATGTTAATAGTTTGAAACTAGCCAACCCAAAGTTTGGAGTAATTTAGAATTTACTAAAGGCCTATAATACTTCTTTTACACACATTACACTTGTATATAGTATGAAATTTTCATCACGCTATAACGGGACCCTATTTGTAAAAGTTACCCATGCGATCAGGGGCGTATAATGTTTTTGTACTAAAAAAATTGGGTTCTCGGAAGGATCACATCTATAATATAAAAATAGCAAAAAAGCCTTATCAGGCGTACTCAGTGCGACGGCCCGAGATAATTATTTTGTGATCCGTAAATAAACATTGTTTATTAATTTAGTAATGGTAGCTCAGTGGATAAAAACTCACCTTCCATACAAAAGGTCGTGGCATCATACAACATCAGTTCTCTTGTGATCACGGCTGCTGTACCGCATGCAATATGCCAAGCAGTAGATACAAAAAAAAAAATTGAGACAACAACATCACATACATCGTCCTGGTCCCAAACTAAGGTTTTCCCTTGTACTATGGAAACCAGAAACGACGAAGGAGACCATAAACACCCAGACCCATACAGAAAAATATTTTTAGTAAACGTCACTTTAATTCGTTTTAATTATTAGCCTTCTTAATTATTACACTTCGGCATGAATGGACCTCCTCATTGGAGATGACACCGAAGAAAACAGCGCCTGTGGCGTGCTTTGCTGACTGGGTGAGGGTACTGGAGGTCCAATTCTTTTTTAGGAATTAAGGAAATTTAAATGGTGGTTCTATCGGAGTAATACATCGGCCTCGCTGAAAATCAGCGTGAAGCAGCGCCTACGCTGTGTTTCTCCAAGTGAGTGAGAATACGAGAAACCCAATTGGAGGAAAGCGGAGTTAAAGGTCAGCTGCGCACTTGTGAGTCCACTGGTGTTTATTTATTTTATTTTATAATGTACAGAAACATAGGTACAGCTTTTATAATCGGGTCGGTTCTCCTTGTTTTGGGTCTATGGTTGATATTTTACCATGATTTAATCTGTATGCTCGTCAATCTGACAAACACACTGAGAACATCGTCATATTATTAGATCGGAATATTCGATTTGGCTGCAACAGAAATAGTTCCATGAACAACGTTAATCTCTCTCGGTGCTAAAACAATGCCCGGTTGATTGATTCCTCAATGAAAATCTAAACAGACCAAAGATCACAGTCAAGTTAGGGTGAAAAGTAAAGTAAAAACTTTAACGTGAAAATAATAGCTAAGACGTAATTAGCAGCGCACTTGTTGCATGTGTTCATGGGCGGCGGCAATTGCTTACCATGAGGTGATCCGCCTGCTCGTCTGATACCTATCACATACAAAAATACTGCTATACGAAATACTAGCACGATCTAATTAACACACAACGCCATCGGTTGATATAAAATTGCAAAATGATGTCCCGCAACGAAGTAAGCGCCGGCAACTAGAACTGTCGACTACAAAAATATGTGTACACTACAGGACCTTGTCACAATACATATGTATAAGAACTACTTCTACTCTTTATAGACACATGTATTGTGACAACGTCCTAAAGTGTATACATATTTTTGGAGTTACTGTACAGTATACATATAGTACATAGTGTGTCAGTATAGTATAACTATATAGACACTAGTCTATCTACACTGCATGTAGAGATCACTGGTCGAGTTCTGTGGTTCAGACTTATTACTTAGTAGTAAACGTACGTATTATGACTTACCTACTGACATGTTTTCTGCACTGTATGTACTATGGCCGCCCGCGCAGGATAAATCAACTCCGTGTGCAACGTTACTTCGTCACGAATGATATCTTTAGTTATGGTCTTATCATCAACGGCATCTCGATAGCAGTTCCACCTACATCATTACATCAGAGCTAACAATGCTCAACTGTGAGGAACTAGGGGATTGAACCCACGACGTTTGGTGTATGAGGCCAGGTCACTATCAAATCCGCCATCCAGCCAATATATTTACTTGTAGTATATTCTTGTGTTGACACATTTGTCTGTATCATAATAATTTAGTATTTTCTTTCTTTCTTTGTAAGTACATAAGTCACCAGAAAATTTTACCGTGGGAGAACCACGCTTCGGCATGAATGAGCCGGCTCGAGCGGAGTGATACCACGGCCTCAGAGAATGTGGGCGTGTAGCAGCGCCTGCATTGTATTTTGGTCATATGAGTGAGGGTGCCGGAGGCCCAATTGGGGGGAAAGGGGGTTACAGGTTGGCAGCGCACTTGTGACTCTACTGGTTGTCGCAAGTGTCTATGGGCGGTGGCAATCGCTTACCATCAGGTGATTCGTCTGCAAAAAAAAATCAAATGAACTAAATCAAAACTGGCGCACTACTTTCTTGGCTGACCGTACCCATCCAATCGTATGTTTAATGGGAATCAATGTGATTTATGTTCCGTTTCACTCGGTGTTTACGCGAACAATCGATCTTAGGCAAACAAAGCGAGCGAGACAGATAAAAAGAACCTCTTTGCACATCGTTTATGCTATCTGTCTTCAGGTCAGTAGCATTGATCAGCAATCTGGAATAAAACACGCATAGATCAATATGGCTCGAGCGATGGTAGCTCAGACGATAAGTTATTTCGGCTTGCCTTTTAATACTGGGTTTGAAGTCATAGGTTTTAACATTGAAAAATAGTTGCCAATGATACCACGGCCTCACTAAACTGAAGCAGCGCCTGCGTTGTGTTTCGCGGCGTACGACGATACACGTTTTCTGCCGCGGAAAAGTATTCCTATATAAAAGGACTATGAGTACAACCTATAAGCTACTTCTGGGTAAGCTCGCTCGATAGTAGACTCCTTCCCTACTCTAGTGTTCGGTATGAAGCCAGGGGCAAGTCCATTTTCAATAAAAAAAAGGAATTCTAGCGATAAATCCCGTGAATTGCACAAAAAGGCAAGAAAACTTGTAGTGGATATTGATACAACGAATAATTGAGAGATTATTAAGAGTAGTAACAATGTTTTTATTAGAATCAAAAATATTATGATAAAAGTTGAATAACTTTAAAAAATGAGTTACGTAATGAAAACTGGCAAAGTTACTTTAAGATCTCACATGTTTGTTAAATAACAGATTTATTGCAAGTATCTAATAAGGCAAAGAAATAAAGTTTAATACTTGTGCATAGTGTTTTTTATTCCTATAAATACATAACTATTTGGATTTTGCACAGACCTTTGCACTCATTTAGACCACCATTCTTTGTGCGGCAAGCCTACATCTAAGCATAGTTTTTGTATTGAACTTGGCTCTCCATTTTTACATTTATGTTTTAGTTGGACATGCTTTCAAATCGAAGCGTACGAATTCGTTATAATGATACTAAACAATTTCATTATCCCGGCAACAGTAGCGAAAAATAGAGGCATCAACCAAAACAATGAAAAACTGCTTTCATATCAAAGAAATGTGTGAAAAATGCGTGTTATTTTCGGTTTGCGGCGGCTGCGCGTGATGTATGCGCGCCGATCAGTCATGCTCGCGGGTACCTGTTGACGCCGGTGGAATAGTACAGGGTATCCGTAATACATGAGATCCATACTAATATCATAAATGGGAAAGTGTGTCTGTCTGTATGTTTGTCTTTCTTTCACGGCAAAACGGAGAGACGAATTGACGTGATTTTTTTAAATAGAGACATTTAGATGGAGAGTAACATAGGCTACTTTTTGCTCCTTTCTAACCCCCCATTTTAGGGAAGTGAGGGGTGCGAGCGAAGCCGCGGGCAAAAACTAGTAGTTAATACGTAACGGATATACGTAAATAATGAAAGGGGCAAAAACTACTGACAGAAAATACCAGTTATGTAATCTCTCTCCATCTCTATATATAGTGTTTGGAAAATCGAGCAGACGGATCACCTTATGGTAAGTGATTACCGCCGTCCATAGACACCTGCAACATACTGGTGGTGTAACTACTGAGTCACAAGTGCGCTGCCAACCTTAGCCCCCTTTCTCCCCATTGGGCCTTCGGTACCCTCAGTCACTCGACGAAACACAGCGCTGATGCTCATTCACACTCTCATTCTGTCTATATCTGCTCATTCTTCTGTAAGGCCATGGTATCAATCCGGTCGAGTCAGCACATTCATGCCGAAGCGTGGCTTTCCCACGGTGTTGTACGAAATAAATGATGATTCTGTTTATACTATGTCCTTGGTTAGTCAGAGATAATTAGTCAGAAGCACAGCCGCTTGGAAGCAATATCGGTCGAATTAGTGGCCACAGCTTACGCCAATTAACTGGGCCCATTGATCTAGTAGGGCAGTAAATCAGGGCCGCCTTGTTAGGAGATAGGATGTATCAATGCAGTTTAAAGTGAGGATGTCATCATGTTTTGGATAGTTCTGCTAAGTACGACTCGACCGGAATGATACTACGGCCTCACAAAAGACTGGCGCAAAGCAGTGCCTGGAGGCTAATTCTCGGTTTTCGCCTTCTATGTCAAGTCGACTTCATGAAATAGAAATAGAAATATTCTTTATTCAATTTAAGTCCTTATAGACCGTTTAGTGAATGTCAAATATTACGTAAGCTACCGCATGGAACGCACAACCAATAGGAGAACACAGATTACAGTCGACATTCCTTATCTTGTTCTTCTATTGGTCTATGCATTCCATGAAGTCGACTCGACATAGAAAACCGAGAATTGGCCTCCTGCGCTGTATTTTGTCGAGTGAGTGAGGGTATCAGAGACCCAACAGGGGGAAAGGGAGCTAAAGGTTGTCAGCGCACTTGTGACTCTACTGGTGTTGGAGGTGTCATCAGGTGATCCGTGTGCATCGTCTGCCACCTATCACATAAAAAGTACCTACAATTTTAGGTTAATTATGTTAGAGCCACGTTTTTTTCAGATGCAGACTATTGAGTATTGGGCCGCTGTAAGCCAGTGTTTTAGAAACGCGTTGAGTTTCAAAAAGGCTGCTTCGGTGTAAGCAGGGACTTTTCAAACTTTAGGGCACCTATTCTGTAGCTATTTGTACCAAAGATTTATAATTGAAAACAACTTCGACATTACTCAAACCGTGAGCCTTAAAATTTGCAACACAAAGCAAACTTGTGTACAATATTAACTAAGTTCTAGAATAAATAATTGTGAACTTAACAGCGCCTAAAAGCAACCATCAATCGCTCTTTGAAAGCAAAAGAAATCACTAAGACCCTGAATTATGATTCCCTACTCGGTCAAATTAGTAATGAGATTCAGTTTGTCTTATGAATAATAATCGGCAGAAACAAAGAAAGCGCCGTAACTTCTTAATGTACTGTGGATAAAGCTGGGCTTTCAATATTTAGAAATATATTTTTCAATGACTTGAGCCTATTAGTTGTTTTTTTTACGAGATAGGGGGCAGACGAACAGACGGATCACCTGATGGTAACCGATTACCGCCGCTCATGGACATCCGCAACACCGGAGTAGTCGCAAATGCACTATGATTTTCGCTTTGCATTATAAAGAATAATAATGTACAGTCGAGGTCAAAATATGTTTACACTTTAGGACCTCATCACAGTACATATATAATTAAGAAAACGACTTCCACTTTCTTATAAATATGTATTGTGACCAGGTCCTAAAGTGTAAACATATTTTTGACCTCGACTGTACCACTCTAAGGCAAAGGTCTCCCTACCCTTTTATCATTATGGTCCGGTCCTGGGGTATACCAGTCTTTTTGAAACCCTGCCTCATGCACCAAGGGTTTTGGGTTCGATCCCCACCCTGGACAAACATTCGTGTGATGAACACTGTGTTTGTTCACTGTCTGGGTGTAGATAATATTTGTGATCCTCTAATTGTCTTATACCTATCTGAAACACATGTCGTTAAGCTATTTCTTACGGAGTCGGGTCAATGTATGAGATGTTGTGTGAAATTATTATTATTTACTATTCATAAGCATGCTCAAACTAAGCGTATTTTAGAATGCAAGTACCTTTATTGTTTTGTTAATGCCTTCACAATATTAGAATTCCGTTTAATGTTTTTCCCGAGTCAGTAGCTGTTAATGATAGCTTTGCATAAACAGTAAGTAAATTAGCATAGCAAAATACTAATTAACTCAAATGAATATTTTATAATAATTTTCCTCTTAATTCTAATAAAGGAAAGAAAACTTGTGAGAAAAAGCGTCTGACGCAGACAAAATGAATTAACGGAAAAAAAAACAAATGGTTCCTATAATTTTATGGTCTGTATTAATGTTATTAAAACATTATTTATTTATTCGGAACAAAAAATTAGACTAAGAGTAATGATTAAAGTTGTACGAATAAAAATACATTAAGAAGGAACATTCCGAAATGTTCCTGGAAAAAAGTAAGATTAATTTACGTTAATAAATGAGAACGATAGAAATATGCCTTCTAATAAAGACAATCTTGATGAATCTATATTTATAATTTTTAACTATTGTCCCACCCAGGCTTCGCTTCAAAAAATGTATTGTTTTCCAAATTGAGTAATAGATGGCGCTGGGTGTCGGTTATATCGCGCAATTTTTTGTTTATACGATTTTACTTTAAATCTTGTCATTGTTAGTAGGGCTACTCGTACCTCTTTATAACAAAGATCTCACTGCTAAATTCTGCATGTATCTGTTGTTTAGATGAAATTAATCTTAAGTTAATGTTAATGAGGTATCTAATAACTTAACCGATTGCCTAAAAATGGCCATAATCAGGGGTGTAATATTAACACTGGTAATACCAAACAGATTTCGTCCAGTATATCAGTAATAAAGGCTTTCCTAGTACGACACTAGTCTCTCACAAAACTATGAATCTGCTGACTGTAATACTAAAATTGTATCTTAAACTACTATAATTTGGTAGAAGATAAATTATATCCCGGACAAAGCCCTAGATGGCGCCAGGCCAGTGCAGTCTCATGCCAAACGGCCTAATCACTTAATTTGGCGTCCACCCCACTTTTCCGATTGCAGATGTTGAACATAATCTCTTTTATTTGGGAAGATATTAGCTTAATTCCCACTTTATAACCTTAGCTTAAAATAACCAGGGCCATAAAAAATCTAATAATCTCTCTGACGAGTGAAATTATTAGATTTTTTTATCAGAACAGTTACTTATAAAGAAATGACTGGTCCCATGTCGCATAATATTTTTTATGTATGAGATAACCGACGAGCAGACGGATCACCTGATGGTAAGCGATTGGAGCGCATTTGCGACTCCTCTAGTGTTGGGTGTCCATGGGCGGCGGTAATCACTTACCATCCGTGATCCGTCTCTTTGTCTGCCCCCTATCTCATAAAAAAACCTATGAACACCCACAACTCCAATAGAGTCACAAGTGGGCAGTCAATAAACTTATATTACAGTTTCGGAAAAAAAATGGCTATGACATACGGACGGACAGACAGACATGACAAACTTATAAGAGTCCCGTGTTATGCCATTTGGCTACAGAGCCCTAAAACACGTAACAATAGAGAAGTAGTACCAAAATAGGATCCCATAAAATGATCAAAAGTCGATCAATAGAAAATGAAGGAAGGAAACTTTTCCACTAGCCTTTAGCCTCCTCTCGCTCGACACTAACGAAGCCGCCGCAGGCGTTTTAGCTGCGGCCAGCTACTGCAACATTTGCTACGCGATACTCCTACGGTATTTTGCACGGTGCCAAAGGTAATTTCACAAAGCCGGTCGTACCTTTAAATGTAATGGAATACCTCGGTGCAGAGGCTAGTAAGCGCTAGTAATAATAAATAAATTCATACAACACTTCATACGTTGACCTGATCCAATACTAAGTAGCTTAAGCACTTCTATTACGGATATCAGACAACAGAGGAAACACAAATATATGAATACTTAAATACACCTAGACACTGAACAAATACAAGTGTTTCACATAAATGTTTATCAAGGGTGGGGATCGAACCCACATACTCAGTTCGTGTCTATATAATCACTCGACATTGGCAGAATGAACAATGCGTTACCACCAGCTATAATAAAAAAACATGATGACCTAAGAGATATTAAATATTGGAACAGGTCGTAATCGCTCTCATGTCTCTTTTGTACTAAGTTAGCCTACACTTTCAGAGAGAAGACACCGTCCATTAATTAGGCAAGACAAAGTATGACGGCACACCCCAAAGTGCTGGCAACAATGTTTGTGTAGTAGTTTTAATAGTCATAAGACAACAAAGTCGGCGTAACAAGAGCCGTTTTATGGCGGCACTAACATTAGGCGTTAGATGGCTAGTCAGGACTGTTAGGGTTGCCAATAAAAAATACCAATAGATCTTATAATCCCTATGAAAATTACCCCCAGATACAAAGGGTTATTCCAATAATCCCCATTGACTTGCCCCATTAATGGGGATTTTTGGAAAAAAGTTCCAATAATCCCCATTGAAGGCTAATGAAGTTTATAATGGGGATTATTGGAACTTTTTCCAGAAATCCCCATTGGCTGAATAAAAGAATGAAACAAAAATCAAAATTCAAATTTTATATGGCCTTTCATAATTGAACAAATTTGAATTGTTTATTTTTTGTTTGAATGTTGAAAGAGTCGGAAGGGTTTTGGTGCTACATTTGATGACCGCTGGTTGAAGATGGACGCCGCCACAAAATGATGGATTTCATATTCCGGCCTAATTACATGAATAAAGGTGTCAAATGAAAGGGCTTGAGGTTCTCTTATTTGCCCTTGAGGGTTCTTTCATGTACGGTGGCCAGCACATCAAGTTACTACAATCTGTCAAATTTCTTCAATCGAACCTCACTTTTATGTCAAACGTGTTTGGTTCAATACCAACTGAGGAAATTTGACAGATTGTAGTAACTTGATGTGCTGGCCACTGTACATAACATTTAACTATAGCCTCTACTTAGTCATGAAAGGAAAGCCTGACATAAAACTGTCGTAAAGCATCGTTAAGTATGCACAGTTTAGCCGAGCGAGGGTGAAGACCATAGGTCTGACCTGAATTTGGATTAGATGCAGGCTAACTTCATGAGATAGTCGTTCAAGCGTGATGTTTGGTATACCTGTTGAGGATCGACGGCTGGACCAGCCTCCTTTTATATTGTTTATGTTTTTATACGTTTTTACTGTTTTTGATATATTATTGCTTTGTTTTACTTGAACTTGTCAGTGTGCGTGCCTTTGATGAAAACGCGTGAAATACATAGTTATTATATTCTGCTAATACGAGTTTTAATTTATTAGCACCAAAACACATACTATCGTCAGCGACCACACATTACAGTCCATCGTCAACATAGGTCCTATCGAGCCGGAGTAAGTTTTTCTCTACATTTCCTATTTTCAACATTACCTATCATGTTCACCCGAAGCAAGGGCAACGTCCCTGAGAATGCCCCCCCAGTACTCCCCGAGTCTACTGTGGAACATTCGGAGGCTGTTCGTGTGGACGAGGCCAGTTTTCAGCCCGCCATCTCAAGTTTTGGCGCTGTCCCATCCCCTCGTCCCCCCGAACAGTCCCATCATTCATCATCTCATTGTTCATCATCTAAACAATCGTTACAATCCGTAGAAGCGCAACGCCTTGCGGCCAAAGCCCGCCACGCGCAGGCTGTTCTCCAGATTGCTAAGGAGAGAGCTGAGCAAGCAGCCGCAAGGCAAAAAGAGCTAGCTGAGCAAGCAGCTGCAAGGGAGGAGGAGCTGACCAACCTTAGGTTGGACGCCGAACAACAAGCGTTAGCCGCAGAACTGGCAGCGCTAGAAACCGGTTCATCCCGTCGGTCACTTCGCAGTCGTTCTAACCGTTCTGTTCATTCGTGGGTTCACAGCTTACCTACCAACAGAGAGGCTGCAGCTTTGCGTATGGCACCCGCACCGGATAAGCCTGCGATCCCCGAAGCGGTGGGCCCGATTGTCACGCTGTGCCCGCCCAAGCATGCTGCGCCATCCCACCAAGAGCTGGGACACATCCAGTCAGAACCCTCTCATCCCCTGCGTAACCCTCTTTCGGATCATCCGGTTACACCTCAGATTTGTCAACCTTCCTGCTCATTCCATCCCATACCAACCGCCGCCGCCCCACAACCACCTTATCACGGAAATAGCGATATCAAAGAGTTAGCGCAGGCCATAGCCTCGCTTGGCCATAGGCCTAAAGTGACTGATTTACCGCTTTTCCACGGTAAGGCGACTGATTGGTTGGCCTTTAAACAATCGTATACTAATACGCATTCATCATTTTCAGCGTCAGAAAATATTACCCGTATTCGCTCTGCTCTTCGTGGCGAAGCCGCCGCAGCTGTCTCCGCCCTGTCGTTTACGTGTGGCAATCCGGACGAGCTACTACAAGCCTTGGAGGATCGTTTTGCCCGCCCGGAGTTCATTGTACTGCAAGAATTGGCAGCTGTACGGGCGCTACCTAAACTACAGAGCGATTACAAGGATTTAAACGTAATCTCCTGCAAAATTCAAAATCTAATAGCAACAATAAAACATCTAGGCCAGTTAGAATATCTTTACTCTCCAGAACTTTTTTATACAATTTTATCAAAATTGACACCGCTTCTTCGCAGCCTCTGGACACGATACGCTGCTACACTTCCCGCTGGTAGCACGAAGTTGGAAATGCTCTCCAGCTTCCTCTGCGAGGAGGCGCGGTACCACACACAGTTTGGCTTATTACCCCAGGATTTCCAAATTCGCAGTGATAATCCTAGTTCGAAACCTCAACGACGTGTTGAGTATTGCAACACTACAAAAATCACACATGACTCAGGCGTCTGTGGTGTTTGCAAGGGAAAGCATTCTCTTGCCGATTGTTCCAAATTCCAAAATTTATCTCCAGATTCCAGGTTGGTTTTAATTTTACAATTTAAAAGATGTTTCGGATGTCTCGGTAACAAACGTCATAATTGGCATAAATGCAGTTTGTCAAAGAGATGTAACATTGACGGCTGTCATCTTTACCACCACAGACTATTACATGGCGCCTCTATGCCATCGACAAAAAATGAAGAGACCATCCAAAAAGTTTCTACCTCGGATTTTAAAAATGTAAACTCATCTGAACTCCCATTACCGAAACCCGATAAGGAAATGTCGTACACATGCTCCGACGAGCACCCGCAGCACCAGAAAGTTCTGTTGCGAGTGCTCCCAGTTATTGTTAGCGGCCCTCAGGGCGAGTTTGATACTTTGGCCCTTTTAGACGACGGTTCGACGTCCACCCTTTTAGATGCAGATTTGGCGCGTCGTCTTGGTCTAAGTGGGCCGGAAGGTTGCATTCGGATGCAAGGTGTGGGGGGGATGGTCAAAGAGGTCAAAACAAATTATGTAAAATTCAAAATTAGGGGAAAATATTTGGACAAAGATTATTTGATAACAAATGCTAGAACTATAGAAAATCTTGATCTTTCGGAACAAAAGGTCGACTTCTCCGAGGTATCGAGATTTTCTCACCTTTTTGAAATTGCGCAAGAGGTTTCCTTCACGGAAGGCAAACCTCTTGTCCTGATCGGAGCCAGCGACTGGCACCTCACTGTACCTCGCGAGATTAGGGCTGCGTCTCGCAATCAGCCCGTTGCAACCCTGACGCTGCTAGGATGGGTGGTACATGGAGGAGCTAGCAGTCGAACGCGCCCGGTAGATTTTGTTAATCATACGTCGACTTTAGATGACCTAGATTCTCTCATGCGAGAACAATTCAAATTGGAGGCTCTTGGCATTTCAAAATTTCCGCGCTGCTTTGGGTCTCAACACAAAAGAGCACTCGATATTCTCGACAAGACGACCCGCCGTCTTCCTGAAGGTCGTTTCGAGGTAGGTCTGCCCTGGAAAGAAGACGAGCCTACCATCCCTGACAGTTACCCTCAGGCGTTTCGTAGGCTTCAGTCCTTAGAAAGAAAGATGGCAAAGGATGAAGAGTTCGCTACAGCTTACCATCAAAACATTGACGCCATGATCCAGAAGGGGTACGCTGAGGAATGTGAGGTTACTCATGACCAGTTAGTGAAAGATAGCTCCTCCCGGTTTTGGTATCTTCCTCATTTTGCGGTGGTGCACCCCAAAAAGAAGAAGGTAAGGGTTGTTCACGACGCAGCTGCCAAGACTGAGGGTGTTAGCCTAAACACTCTGTTGCTGACTGGACCTGACCTACTTCAATCCTTGTTAGGCATATTGTTGCGCTGGCGCGAAGGCAACGTGGTTTTACTAGCCGATATTAGAGAAATGTTTCCCCAGGTTAAAATTAGAGATGTGGATAGAGATATGCAACGATTTCTGTGGCGCGACGGAAACCCCGAGGCTCCTGTCAAGGAGTATCGGATGAGCTCCATGATTTTCGGCGCGGCCTCTAGCCCTTGCACGGCGATGCACCTCTTAAACAAAAACGCTAAGGAACATAGCCATCTTTACCCTGAGGCATCCGAGGAGGTACGCAAGAACACGTACATGGATGATTACGTCGCAAGCGTGTCTAGCGTGGAAAAAGCGGCGAGATTGGCGCGCGATATAGTCGACCTTCATCAACTTGCCTGTTTCGAGATGCGCGGTTGGGTTTCTAACTATCCAGAAGCCCTCAGCTTGATTTCAGCAGATTTACGTGCTGCCCCAACCCAGGAGGTTCCCGTGCTCTCCCCTCAAGCTGATGTTAGAACGCTGGGTCTCTATTGGAATGCTTCTGAAGATGCTTTACGTTTCCATCCTGATTTCCCAGAGGAGTTTTTCCCCGTGCTATCCAAACGCGTTGCTTTATCGTACGTTATGCGGTTGTTTGACCCATTGGGTTTATTGTCCCCACTATCTATCCACGGCAGGATTCTCCTTCAAAAGGCCTGGCTCTCTCAAATTGGTTGGGATGATCCCCTGCCCCCCGACCAAAATAAGCTTTGGGAACAATGGCGCCGTCAGCTGCTAAGCATTTCTGATGTGAAGTTACCCCGGTGGTATTTACAACGGGATTTTGAACCGGTCCGTCAGGAATTACACGTATTCGCCGACGCTAGTGAATCCGCATACGCTTGCGTCGCTTACTGGCGATTTATAGACGCTTCAGGTCGGATTCACGTATCGTTGATTGCCAGCAAGGCTCGAGTCACCCCAAATAAGTCCGTCTCTATCCCACGGCTTGAGCTTCAGGCAGCGCTATTGGCCGTTCGTCTCGCGGCAACCATATGTAGTGAGCACAGCGCCAAGCCAAGTTGTAGGTTTTTTTGGACTGACTCCATGAACGTTCTCGGCTGGCTGCGGACAGAAGGCCGTAGCCTGAAGACGTTTGTGGCAAACAGAGTAGGCGAAATTTCAGAGGAAACCAAGACTGAGGAGTGGCATTGGGTACCGTCAGGTCTCAATGCTGCTGATGATGCTACGCGCATAGGTGAGGGGGTTCCTCCCAGGTGGTTTGAGGGCCCGTCTTTTTTGCATTTGTCTCCGGATAGGTGGCCCTCTGAGATTTCGCCCAATTTGAGCGAGGAATGCCTAAGGGAGTTTAAAACTCCTCTATGCATTCTCGCAACTACCGACGACGCTCTAACGCCGCCGCGATTGCGATCGGCACCAATCGCGGCGAATCCAACCCGTTTTTCCTCGTGGCTAAGGATGTTGCGCGCTACAGCTCGCGCTCATCAATTCATTCAGATTTTACGACACCGGCAAAATTCTAAAATGACTCCTATAGTTTTGGAAAATCGTTTCAATCTTCAAACTCATCATGATTCACCCACTCATCCATCCTTCGTCTCTCATTTAAGTCCACTCGAAGCTGAAGATATGAAGAAGGCCGAGTTGGACGTTATAAGAAAATGTCAGCGAGAGTCCTTTCCTGAAGAGTACGGGGCGCTTTTAAAGTCTTCGACAGTAGAGAAGCGCAGCCGCATCTGGAAGCTGTCTCCCTACATAGATGATGAGGGCATCATCCGACTTCGTGGCAGGATAGAGCGCGCCGATATCCCGGACGCACCCAAGCGCCCGATTGTGCTAGACGGTCGTCACCCCTCAGCTCGCCTACTCATCGCTCACTATCATCGTAAGGCCGCCCATGCCCACCAGAATGTGGTGATAAACGAGATTCGGCAGCGATTTTGGATTTTGCACCTGCGTAACACCATCCGCTCTATAATTCTACGATGTGCCTGGTGCGTGCTGCACAAGTCGCAGAGCCTCAGCCCTCCGATTGGCGACTTGCCCGCTGAGAGAATGGCCCACCATCGTCGCCCATTCACGTACGTTGGAGTCGACTACTTGGGACCGCTCCAAATCACGATTGGCCGGAGACGTGAGAAGCGTTGGATAGCCCTATTCACCTGCTTGACCGCTCGGGCTATTCACCTAGAGCTCGTGAACAGCTTATCGTCCGACAGCGCGCTCATGGCCCTACGGCGCTTCATTGCTCGAAGGGGAACCCCAGCCAAGATTTTTTCGGACAATGGAACCGCCTTTGTTGGTGCCAACAACATTCTGAAGACTATGGCGGACTCGGGTGCGAACGTCGGCATCGAATGGTCCTTCCAACCACCGGCGGCACCACATATGTCAGGAGTGTGGGAGAGGCTAGTCCGCACAGTCAAAGTTGCCCTACGAGCTGCCCTTCTAGACAGGACTCCAAAAGAGGAGCTTCTTCAGACCGTACTATTAGAAGCAGAAGCCCTGGTTAACAGTCGTCCCCTCACCGACGTGCCTGCCGACCCCAACTCGGTGGAAGCTCTCACCCCATTCCATTTCATTTTAGGGACATCATCGCATTTTCATCCTGTCCCATTAAACACCGATGACGGAGATCTTCTGAGCAGGAGTGACTGGCGCAAATCCCAGCGGCTCGCGGACATGTTCTGGAATCGTTGGGTGCGCGAGTATCTGCCGACGCTCCTGCCTAGAGGATCCTCGGCCAGAACTCACCGGTCCGTGGTCGTGGGAGACTCAGTCCTCGTCGTGGACCCAACGCTGCCACGAGGCACTTGGCCTCGGGGTTGTGTGTCAAGGGTTTTCCCCGGGCGTGATGGTGTCGTCCGGGTAGCGGAGGTGTCCACAGCTGGTGGTATTCTCCGCCGGCCACTGACCAAGCTGATTCAGCTGTCGCTCCCCTCGGAGTGAAGAGGACCGACAGCCGATAAAGCTGTTTTTTTTAATATTTTGTATGTTTTTGATACGTTGTTTTTTTTTTGATACTGTTTGTTTTTTTATGCTTTTTTGTTTGTTGGCTGCTGGAACCAGCACTGTCGGTGGACTTATCGCTACTCGGGGAAAGGTTTGTTGGCACCCTGTTTGCTTTGTTAACATCATCCCGGTGGCATAGGCCTCCCTCATGTCTAGTGCTGATATCCATCAGCCATCAAACTAGCCGGTTCAGTCGCCGACCCTCTCCAGTGATGTGGCTTCGCCACAGGAGGGGAGGATGTTGAGGATCGACGGCTGGACCAGCCTCCTTTTATATTGTTTATGTTTTTATACGTTTTTACTGTTTTTGATATATTATTGCTTTGTTTTTACTTGAACTTGTCAGTGTGCGTGCCTTTGATGAAAACGCGTGAAATACATAGTTATTATATTCTGCTAATACGAGTTTTAATTTATTAGCACCAAAACACATACTATCGTCAGCGACCACACATTACAGTCCATCGTCAACAATACCTATTATACTAATACACAAAATCTCATCTCCGCGCGTTATTAACAGTTGCATCCAAAGCTGTCGTTTCGGATCCCAAGGCAGGTTTCAAGATTTGGGGTATCTGATAATTGAGGCGCACCGGGCCAACTGAATCATAGTTGGGTGATTTTCCCAAGTACTGTATCAATACCGGTGGCATGTATTTTGAGCTGTCTTTTCTCCTTTACATAAAAACCAGTTTTATAGCTTATTGAGATTAAGTTAACTGTCATATTTATAGACTGTAAGTTAGTGGTGGAATAATATATTTTTTTATAATGCCAATTTTGTTACTGTTTCTAAGTCCGGTGGTGCAATCCCGGTGGCGAAAATGTATGTAAAGTGGTTTTAAAAATTCGCCACCGTAATTAGGTTTGTTGAAATTCACCCAGTTACACACTCTAGAAACTATCCGAAATGTACAGATTTCCACACGCGATGTGTGATTAAGAAAAGTATGGCACCCCTACGCAATCTGAACGAATCTTATTATGGCACAATGTGACAAACTGTAAGTGGGCGCAGCAACAAAGCGGAACACGCGACCGCAACAATGTCGCGGGAATCTCTTCCGATGTGACACAATACATGCGGGTTATTCATCCAGATCTAAGAAACTTTCGTGACAGTCCTCAAAACTCAATGTTAAATGTTAGTTAAAAGATTTATATCATTCGTAGAAAAAAAGCCTGCTTTATAACCGATTATAAAAATCCAAACCAGTCCGAACTGGTTTAAGATTCTGATGACAATATCGAAGGCATATTGGATTTAAGGATCGCCATTAAATTTCCAACGAATTTGAATTTAGTTGAAATCAGTTGCCACGAAATAAATATGTACTTATGGCGAACTTTAAGACTGATCTTATATCGCTGAGCCAGCGTTAGTGAGAAATTAACGAAAGTTAGATCTCAAAGAATGACCAGCTGAAATTATCCGAATAGTGCAGGTTTTCTCGTGCTAGTGTTCCCTTATGTCACACCAATTGTAGAAATAAGCGGATAGATTTGAAAATGCCCGACTCTGGAGCTATATAATTATGGTAATTTTAGTGAAGTGTGAGTTTTAAGACCAGTTAACACAGTACAAGCGCGGTGTCTACAAAGTTACTCGACTTCTTATCATGTTATGTCGACTTAGTACAAAAGTATACTTAACTTAAGCTGTCTAGTGCCTAGGAAAGCTGTCGATTGTGTCACAACAAAGCTGTGTGTTTCTTTTATCAAATCGAAAGTTTTTAATTTTATGTTTCTAGAGAATTTCAAGATGCACCATTTATTACTTGAGTTACATTTTTGAGCTAATAAATAACTTCAACACTCTGAATTTTTAAAAATCTAGTAAGTAAATAATTGCATACATGTATGTGATGTTGTCTGATATTTTTTATTCCAGATTGCTATGAATTCATTTTTAGCTAAACTACATTTGGAATTTCACCTGTCCACCGTAGTTAAGCTTTTTTGCGTTTTGTCCTATGTGACAGCGCTCTCGGAAATAGCAGCCGAACAGTTCCATCCCCATATTGGTTTTGTTCCGAATCAATTTGGAAGTGCACTTCTGGATTTCCCGGTCGGTGGTTTTTATCGCTAAAACACGGTTCTGGTCGGATTTGTTGGAAGCAGACACGTTGCCGCAGAGCAATTTAGACCAATTTGGGATTTTGTGTGGAAATTTTTTTAGTTACTTAATTTAATTCACATAAAAAAGTTTGCTGATTATCAGACCCAGATTTGAAGCCCTCGTCCGCAAAAAAAAATTACTCCTTAATCACTCGAATAGCATCCTAAGAACAGCAGCCGATCGATGGACATCACCGCTCTGGAGTTGATCACGGGAACATTATCCGTTCTTGTTCCGTTCTTTGCAAAAACTTTATTTTTTATTTTTAATCTACTAGCGTATTCCATAAGTCATTGTTTCGCTAACGTAATATGGATGTTATGTCTGAAATAAAATTATTTAATTTGATTTGTTTTGAAAGGGGTCGCTGCTTTTCACTTTTTGACTTGTCACTTGTGAAAAGAATTGGAAGATTTTTATTCCTTTTTGAGGTACCATCTTCCATAGGTTTAAAATTATCGTCTTTGTTTTGCCTGCGCTCGCATGCGTTTATTTGAGGAAATAAAGAACTGTACTCGATACATATTTAACTCGATTTTGAAGTTTTGTGTAGTTGAGACTTTGTTGCTCCGAAGGAACGTTATATGTACAAGTGCGCAGCCAAACTTTTAAGCATTATAGACTGTCATGGTACTGTCATCTCGATGAGAATGACCCAGACACTGCAATTCGCTATTTCTATTGTGAGATTATGGTATCACTTCAGCTGAGCCGGCCCATTTCTTGCCAAAACATAGTTCTCCAATAGAAAACGGCCAACACATACTATATTAACAAAGGATAAAGGATACTTTGAAAAGAAGTGACCAGAATAATGTGTTTATAATATACCATTTCACATTGAGTTGTCCTCGACTTTTTATACAAGGCTTTTTCACATATTCTTTCTTTTGACTGATTATCAAATACCTATCTCATATCGAGGGGAGTCGATCCGTACACACACAGTGCATAAGAAAGTAACAGTAAAGAAGCCATGTTTAAAAAGTTCATTTACATTTTTTTTTAATAATTTTTTTTAGTATTTTGCAACAGACGAAATGAGCCTACTTTAATGAAGGCTAGTAGCACATAAATAAGGAGTGACTTTGGAGTCAAATTTTATAATCGAAGTACTTAGTTTCGAATCCACAAACACACGTAGCTTCTATTTTTTGTAACAGTTGGGCAAGATGCGCATGCGGTGGTAAAAGGACAAACTAAACCTATTCTTAGAGTAAAGTAAAAAAGTAAAATATCAGCCTCTATATACTGTCCCAGTGCAGGGTAAAGGCCTCCATCATAGAAGTCAAGCCATCGCTACTATGAAGGGGTAAAGCTTAAGTAACACGCTTGCTTAATAAATAATAATAAATAAAATTTTATTGTAAAATCATAAGAACAATGAAATCAAGTAAGAGTCTACTTATACTAAGGGAGCAATTTTTAGTTCGCTGCCTAAACTAGGATTATCCTGTATCTCAGGCAGAAACAAAAGTAGCAAGGACCTAATTAACAAATTAATTTTATCAATAAACAAAACACTTAACATAACAACAAAAAATACAGATTCGAGTACTAACACAATATTTCAGAATTACCTAACGCTCATTTAAATAATGTAAACCAAGTACAAATAGGAATTTATTAATGCAGATTGGTAATTAAATTGGGATTGGATTATATTCTGATAAGAAAAAAAATAAGTGGCGTCGATGCTTCGCTGGTATTTATTTCTATATGTCACAAGGACGTCGAACGAATAGGAACCTTCAATGACGTCGGGAGGCGTAACTCATTTTAGACTATATTATGAATCAAAGGGAAAATATGAAAGGGTAAAATATTTACCCAAATTGAAAAACCGAATGGAGGGTAATCTTTTTGCTTATTTGCATTCATCTGGTAAAAGCTTACAAGTTGTTGGGAATAGCCTTAGAGTCCCTAGAAGTATTAAAATAACTATATAAAAGGTACACCATTTAATTACTTATTTACAATCACACTCACTTATTTACACAACATATATCAAAACTATAGAAATATAAAACAATAACAAACCATAAACTATATATACAAAAGAGTACGGTTGTGGCCGTCGCCAACATGGTCCCCCCGGTGTGGCAACACCAGAAGGTAGGAGGTGACGGTCACAACCAGTTATGAAAGGGGAGGCGAAAAGGTAAGTAGGAGGTCACACACACGAAAGGTGATTTTCGTGACCTATGACCGCGTGAGGGGTCGCCGTCTACAATTGGTTGCGACAGGAACGTCGGGAGTCTTGAGGCTCCACATTCTTCTAGCTTCCTCCCATTGATCCGAATCTTCTATGTTGGATTATAGAACGACGGTTGGCTGAGGATCTCCAACAGAAGGAATAGTCGCCGAGGCCTTGTTGATGCGGCAGCGTAGGCATGAACTCGCCACTCTTTTAACGGCTGGTCTGAGGCCAACAACATGGAACCGCTGCCGGAGGTCGTTTACCACCAACTCATTGGTTGAATGCGCCGCGCGTTCGTGGTGGTACGCGATCAGCATCCTGATCACTGCGTCTTTCCCGGGTTTCTTTCAGAGGCTAGCAGTTCTGGCATTTCCTCTAGCGGTGTGATTCGTCCCGACAGGCGCAGCAGATTGGTGTGGCGGCAGAAAAAGGTTGACAAAGTACATCAACAGCGACAGGCAACAAATTCTAGCTGGCGTTTGCCAACTCAAGTTCGCATGTAGTTCTCTTGAAGCGCAGGCACATGGAGCTACTTGCACGTGTGACGTCTTCTGGAGACGGTTCTCGACGACCTGACGCAACAATTGAGAACGGTAGAAGTTGGGAAAGACGAGTTAAAAGGATGTGACCAAAAATGAGAAACCGCCTTTAATTTTTACTCGAGGCAGGCGGCTCTCGGGAATGACAATAAAATCTCTTCGCCAAGTGATTTCAAAAACCCACTCGTTAATAGGGCCAGAAAGCCGAGGGGCTGGAGGGCCACAGGGCCAGAAGGGCCGAGAGGGCCAAAGGACCGGGAGAGCAGGAGAGTCCTTATTAGTGTTAGGAGGGTCTTCCATATTAGAAGACACAGACTCTAAAGGGCAAGGTGGGCGAAGAGGGACCGAGTATAGCGGGCTAGAGACTTGAAAACGAAGAAGGTCCAAGTCTCCAGAACCTAGATGGCCTACAGGGCTTGAAGTCGATGGACCCTGGGTCAAAGTATCCAAAGGGGGCCGAGGCTGGAGTTCCCCGTTCTGTGGAAAGATATGCCGCAGGGCTGGAAGCCAACGTACCAGAAGCCAGGGGGCCAAAACCGCTTAGGAGTGGCGAGCCGGGAGGGCTAGCGGTTGGACCGGGAGTCCCAAGCAGTGGTAGGCACGGAGGCCCAACCGTCAGACTGGAAGGGCCGAGAGGCGGCAGGCCAGTGGGGCCAATGGTCTGGTCGGGAGGTCCTACAGGCGGCGAGGCAGGAGAACCCACGCCGAAAGGTGGCAGGCCGGTAGGGTCCACGCTAAAAGGTGCCAGGCCAGGAGGAGCAGAAGGGTGCAGGACAGGAGGGCCAGAAGACGGTAGCTCAGGTAGGTTAGGTTCGGCCACAACTGTCTGAAGAGTGCGAATGGAAAAATCAGAGTCATTGTGGCCTACCACCATTGGCTCACCCTGGGAACACGAGGAGGTAGAGGCATTGTGGTCTACAACCATTGGCTCACCCTGGGAACACGAGGAGGCAGAGGCATTGTGGCCTACCACCATTGGCTCATCCTGGGAACACGAGGAGGCTCTACCCTCGGCGGGGTTAGGAGTAAGCTCACCGTGATACTGTCGCTCCGAAGTTAAGTCCATGCACGATTTGACATCATGTCCCGTTTTTCCGCAAAATGAACAAACCTTTTTAACGTCGCTACTATTGCTCTTTGGTTTGTCTACGGTTAAGTGTGAAGGCGTCAAATTTTGGCAAACACCGTCAGTTAAGTGACATTTGACGTTGACGGGTTTGGCAGCAACGTCAAAATGCGTGATGTCAAATCGGCTACGTAAATTGGCTTCGCGCATTAAAAATTTCGATAATAATTCTAAACTGAACATTTTAGTATGCTCTTTAGAATGCGCGAAGTCAATCCACCTTGACCTTAAAATCGGAGTCAACTTGCTCACAAT
Source organism: Cnaphalocrocis medinalis (assembly GCA_014851415.1). Lineage (NCBI taxonomy): Eukaryota > Metazoa > Arthropoda > Insecta > Lepidoptera > Crambidae > Cnaphalocrocis > Cnaphalocrocis medinalis. Next base: position 405 of record JABMDO010000599.1, on the reverse strand, counting down.
TTCATCAGAGAGCTCTGGCGAGGCGAGGTACTCAGGTCGCTGCAGCAGGCGAACGACATCGACACAGTTGCGCACCTTGCACGCAAAGGTGTTCAGCTCCCTGCAGTTCTCGTCAGCAGCCAACCTAGGTAGGGCACGGAGGGCTGAAAGCTGAGACAAAATAATCTGCTCCGGCCGCGCAAAGGCTGTCTCTAGCGCATACATGACCTCGGCGGGGTCTCGCGCGACAGCCAGCAGGACGGCGACAGAGTCTCGCGCCGCTCCGCGCACGGCAGCACTCAGCCTCAGAAGGTTCTCGGCGGGCGTGTACGACGCACATGTGTCCGCGTAAACCTTCCTGAAAATAAGCCAGTCGGTCGGTCGGCCGTCGAAAACAGGCAAATTTAAACTGACCTTAGAAGTCTT
>JABMDO010000598.1:0-25378 GCA_014851415.1 Cnaphalocrocis medinalis | reverse complement strand
GCCGCGTAAACTTCCTGAAAATAAGCCAGTCGGTCGGTCGGCCGTCGAAAACAGGCAAATTTAAACTGACCTTAGAAGTCTTCGCAACCGTGGCTGAGGCTGAACCTTGTTGGCCGCAACTTCTGTTTCCCTTGTTTTTTCTTTTTGTCTGTGTAATGTTGTGGTCAATAAATGATTTCTTACTCTTACTCCGGTCGAGCCTTTGAGTATATAAGCGGTCGAGCCGACCTATATCACAGAATACTTAATAATACATGTACAGAAAGCCCACTCCTAAAAACCGTTTATTGGAAATGAAGAACTCAGGCTACCATAACATAACGTTGAAATTCAGACCGCCCAGCGTTCAATGCCTACCATTATTCATACCTAGAGTGCGTTCTCTTTCTATCGCAAGCAACTGTCGCGCGTGTGTCCGCCGCTCGTTCGTGATTTTCTACTAATTTGCCCCTCCGGAGGGGACGCCGCATGTACTTGCAAGTTCGATACCGACACGCGGAGTGGGACAGGCCTGTCTATATGAATGAATGAATAAAACATTTATTTGTCACATACAAAACAACAATTAAAACAAAAAAAAAACAAAACAAAACTTAATGAAAAAGAATAAGAGAGAAAAAAAAGAAACAGACATTGTGCCAAATAGGCGCCCGCTCAGCAAAAGTCACACCGTGTCATTCCTGACACGTCACGACGCTGGTATTCTGCGGGAGACCCTGTAGCATATCGTGTGCCTGCCTGTCTGACTTGTAAAAAACGTTTAAAAGGCAGACACACATTATGCGCTGGGGTTCTGATGAACCCTCAGAACAATAACTAAAGCTATTATTGTTAGGTATTGTTCTGAGGATGAACCAGTAAACAAAGATTGACACACACAAAAAACAACCTAATAACTAAATAAATAAAATAAATAAAACGGAAGGTAGTACATAGTAAATATGCAAATGATGGCGCCACTGTTGCAACAATAATGGAAGTAAAGAAAGACGTAATTGAAAGTAATTGGTGGCTAATAATATGCCGAAGTGTGGCTCTCCCTCATAGATGACGAATGTGTCTGGTTAGGCCCCGGCGAAGGTGGACCGGCGGCGGCGGCCCGCCAGCGCGGCGCTGGGCGCGGGCGCCTTCACCGTGGTGCAGCTGAGCGGCGAGGAGCAGCTCGCCGAGGTTCTCAAGCGCAGAGACAGCCGCAACTACAGGTGAGACTTGCATTACTTGCATTAGATTCTGCCCTCACAATACTCTTATGAAACGCGCTTTTTCATCCCGCTTTTATGTGTTCCTGGGGCCACTTCTTTATAATAGACTTAACGCTATAGTGACAATCTACCCTGTGCCCTACACCTGCGCAAAGAAACTTCTTCAGGAGGAGCTCCTAAAGTTGTCGTACGAGGATACAGAGAAATTACTTTTTATTTCGTTATTTTTTTGTACTAACATAGATGTAAGAAATATAAACTACAATTGTATTCATAGTGTAATACTTAGGTATGTCTTTATATAAATTAATTAGCTACTAGGTCTTTTTTGTGATAGGTGGCAGACGAGCAGACGTGTTTATCGTTTATACTGTTCTAGACTTCTAATTTAATAAATAAAACCACTGCTGTTGTAAATCAAACCAACCGCCATTTAATCTTAATTTTTCACACTCTCTTAGGCATTTAGCGCCACCTATATTACTTTGGTGAACTAAAGTTGACATTCAGGATACAGGAGCGTTCCTTTTCATGTAATTTTAAGTTAACAGAAACATTAGGATTCATTTGTTTACCATATTAAATGCGAATGCGAATGTTAAATGCTTAAGACATCAGTCACATCAAATGTAAAAAAACAACATATAAATCAATCATTTTTACTACTTAAAAGACAAAAACATACACAATGTACTGACTTGACAGACATTGAGCAGTCAAAGTTTAATAAAGGCAAATTATATTTTAAGAACAGTCAGTGTCAGTCTAGCAACAAGAGTCACGAGTTCACGCACGCACAACCTGCACACATTCGCATTCGCATAACATTTGCATTGATTTAAGCGAATGCGAATGTCGATGCGAATGTTAAAAACGATGCGAACCATTCGCTATCGGGCCAGTCATTGTGACATATCGAAAAATATTTCGTCGATATTTTATACCTACATGCATAATTTGTTTGTTTGTTCTAGACTCGCGCGGCACAAATGCGAGCGCTGCTACAAGGGGTTCCTGCACGAGGAGGCCTACAACACGCACATGCTCCGGCACACCACTGTGAGTATGGGACCGTCTATTTTGTATGATAGGTAGGTTAGGTTTTATTTTCTTGAACCCGTAGGCCTAACATGCGCACCGTCGACTCTCGTTCGCGAGAGCGCATCCTTCTATCCCGCTCATCGCTCAGTCAGGTGAGCGAGAAGCAACTTGCGCCGACACAATACGAGTGTCGACAAATTATCTCGCGGCGCGCATGTTAGCCCGGCTGGGTACGTCTATGGTAACTAACAACAGTTGTTGTTGTGTTAGCGCATGGGCGCGCACGCGTGCGCGGTGTGCGGCGTGCACTTCACATCCGCGCGCGCGCTGCGCAACCACGCGACCGCGCACGCCGCGCGCTACCACTGCGCGCGCTGCCCCTACACCACCACCAGGAGGTAAATAAGCGTATTCGCCAATAGGTTTTTAATAATAAAATAAATAAAACTTTATTAATCATAAAAGAACTTATTTAACAATAGAAACTTTATACATAGGGACAATGATATTTACCTGTACTAAGAATAATCTTGTCTCACAGGTATTTTAGAACTAGATGTTTGAATTAAAAATAATCAATTATAATAAATCTAATTAAATATAAAGAAAAGATAGACAGTTTAGGACTAATTACTTAGATTATAATACGCTACAGGTTTTTACATGGAACTAATTAACGTCTAGAGATATATTTATTTCAAAATAGATAACATATTTTCTGTGTCATCATAGGACAACTTTTTGCAGTTCACTTTTTAGAACATTTTTACATTTATTATAGTTAAATGTATAAATATTCCACAGTGCGTTGGTTCTATTATACAAAAGTGGTCCTAGGAATACAAAGAACCGTGATGAGAAAGCTAACTTCGTGTGCGTGGTAGGACAGGGCAAATCTTTCCGACGTTTGAGTAAAACCGAGGGATCCAAGGGAAGCATGGCATGCTGTTTAAGTACCGTATTTAGAATAAAAAGCTGACGAACTGTCAAGACTTTGCAGTCTTCGTGGAGGAGTTTGGTAGGATAAAGGAAAGGGCGGGAGGTAGAAACCTTGAGGATGGCTCTTTCTAAGTTGGTTTTGGCTACAGGCACATGTGGCAAGGTAAAGGTCATGGTTTACGGTTGCAGGCACGCCGCGAAGCTGCACGAGGAGTTCCACAACGGAACGCGCTACCGCTGCCCGCACTGCCAGGCCGACTTCCTGTGAGTAACTACCTATACTCTGATTCATCATCATGTAAAGTAAACTGACAGATGAAAATGACAAGTTTCTATGCATTTTGACATTTTGCATGAGTCAAATTGAGTGATAATGTATGGGGATGACACCTGACATCTGTCAGTTTACTTTACATGATTATGAATCAGAGCATAGTTACTCTTTTCAAATTATGATCATTAAAATTTTCATAAATTTTCAAATTATCAGTTACCTATTAAAAATCATCGCTACTATGATGGGATTAGGCTAAACCACCATCTCCTGTATCCGTGTTGTAATAAATATCCATATCGAATAAATATCCGTATCCGTGTCGTATAAAAATCTGTATCCGTATCGTTTAAGGTCTTTGGTCACCGTCGTCTCGCGCGTCTTGTCTTTGGTTAAGGTTGAAAAATGGTACCAATAAACTGTGTATTTGTATTTTTTTCGTTATACCTAAGTAATTTTTCTCCATTTTTTAATGTAGCGTACATAGACGACCCGTTTGGTTCAGTGGTAGTGAATGCTGCGTCTGGGTCAAGGGTTGCGGGTTCGATCCCCGCACAGTACAAACATTTGTGTGCATGAACATGTTTGTTTGTATTGGTCTGGGTGTTTTCTATGTATTATAAGTATGTATTTACAAAAGAAAAGTATTATACGCATATATTTGTAATTCCACTGTTGGTTCTGATATCAGTAACACAGGTGCTTGAGCTACCTATCTCAGAGTCAGACCAATGTATGTGATGTCGTGAAATACTAGCGGCCGCCCGCGACTTCGTACGCGTGGAGTTAATTATTGACACTTACCGCCATATTTTGGACAATCCACACAATATATTTTTATAAATTGTAGCCTATGTGTTATTCTGATGTATAAGCTACTAGCGGCCGCCCGCGACTTCGTCCGCGTGGAAAAGTAACTTTTTAACCCCCTTTCAACCCCTTACAACCCCCTTTTCGCAATAAAAAGTAGCCTATGTCCTTTCTCAGGGTCTCGACCATCTGTATACCAAATTTCATTTAAATCCGTTCAGTAGTTTTGGCGTGAAAGAGTAACAGACAGACAGACAGACAGACAGACAGACAGACAGACAGACAGGCACAGACAAGTTACTTTCGCATTTATAATATTAGTATGGATATTGTGGTAAAGTTTCATTCAAATCCATTCGGTAGTTTTTACGTGAAAGAGTAACAAACATCCATACATCCATACATCCTAACAAACTTTCGCCTTTATAATAGTAGTAGGATAATAGACCCAACCTATAATGGGACATCTCCTTTGTTTATATCGCAGCAAGTTCTCAACATACATGAGCCACATCCGCATCAAGCACCCGTCAGACCTGGTGTGCGCGCGCTGCGGCGGCTCCTACGTCAGCGCCAAGGGGCTCGCGCTCCACGCGAGGCTCAAGCACGCGCTCGACGACGCGTCCGTGAGTACACACAGCACACACACACCCGTCAGCCATACAGACGCATGTATACACACAGTACGCGGCTGCGGCGGCTCCTACGTCAGCGCCAAGGGGCTCGCGCTCCACGCGAGGCTCAAGCACGCGCTCGACGACGCGTCCGTGAGTACACACAGCACACACACACCCGTCAGCCATACAGACGCATGTATACACACAGTACGCGCTGCGGCGGCTCCTACGTCAGCGCCAAGGGGCTCGCGCTCCACGCGAGGCTCAAGCACGCGCTCGACGACGCGTCCGTGAGTACACACAGCACACACACACCCGTCAGCCCATACAGACGCATGTATACACACAGTACGCGCTGCGGCGGCTCCTACGTCAGCGCCAAGGGCTCGCGCTCCACGCGAGGCTCAAGCACGCGCTCGACGACGCGTCCGTGAGTACACACAGCACACACACACCCGTCAGCCATACAGACGCATGTATACACACAGTGCTATATATGTTATGTTTAAGAAAATATTAATATTGTCTATGACCTATGATGATGTATCTGTGGTAGTTCAGTTTCGAAAAATAAAATGGTTTCTAATGTGTCAAATTGTGTTATTAATTAATTACACATAATTAGGCAGAGATATAACATTTGGCGACGAAAAAAAACGGGAAAGCGTGTGGATATTATTGTAAGAAAATTAAGAGACATTAATAATTTGTCAAATTGGGAGAAAACAACCTCAAAAGTATTGTGTGCCGACAGGCGTTCTTTGATGGATGTGGTTGATGAATGGATTAAACAGGGAAGAAAAACGTGGATACAGCAGAAAAATAAAGGAGAATTAATTGAAATTAGCAAACAATTAGCGCAACAGGAAAAATTTTTGGATTCGCATTCGATTGACGAAATTAGGAGGTATTTACGGGAGTATGTGGATGCTAGAAAAACAAATGATAGTGCATCAAGCGGGCGTAATAATGGCGTCTATTACGAGTTTGGAAATATTTGCTGGTGAAAATTGGATTGCATATCAGCAGCAATTCGAATGTTTTATCTTATTAAACGACGTAGCCGGAAGAGAAAAAAGTGCCGCTACTTATTACGAAACTTAGCACAAGTGTGTATGATTTACTTACAACGTTATGCACGCCAACAGCACCGGTAAAAGAATCTTATGAAAACATTTGCGAAAAGCTCAAAAAACATTATCATCCTGTAAAAAACTATGCGTTACATCAAGCAGAGTTTCGGAAAAGATGTCAGAAACCCAATGAAACTATTGATCAATATGTGGTGGAACTGAAAAAACTCTCTAAAAATTGCAACTTTAAAAGTTTAGATGAAGAAATAAAAGAAAGATTATTGAACGGTACTTATTATGATTCTGTGAAATTTGAATTATTGAAACAAGCGGACCAATCACTGGAAATTCTCATGAATATTGGCAAAACGGTTGAGACTGCTTATAAGTTGGCGTTCAACCATGAGAAGGAACAGGAACAAACGCAAATGTTTCATCTTGAAAAGAAGAACATAAATAGAAATAAACCTGGGGGGTTTCGGCAAAATACTTCACCATTGAATAAACAAAATGTATCTTGTTTCTGCTGTGGAAAGAATGGTCATATGAAGTTACAATGTTCTCTTCGGGAGAAATTCTGCAGTGAGTGTGGTGTTAAGGGGCATATCTTTAAAGTGTGTGCTAAAAATAAGTCTCTAAAAGTGAAAAATGTGAATTTAGTGGAAACTACATGCTCAGAAAATGTGGTTGAGGACAATAAGGAAGTAAATTGTACTGAGGATACTGAGGTATTTGACATTTTTATTTTAGTGATAAAAATAAGGTACCATCAGCTATGTTGCAGGTTAATGTAAATGGGAAAAATAGTAGAATTTGTTGTGGATACTGGTGCTGATGTGAGTACAATAACATTGGCTGATAAACAGATTTATTTTCCAGATTCGGAAATAAAACAATGTAATGTGATATTTACTAATTTTGACAGATCAACGTCAACTCCTGTAGGAGTTATTGAGAATTTGAATGTTGGTTATCAATCTGTAAATGTAAATAATCAAAGACTTTTTGTAGTGAAAAATGGCTTTACCCAAAATAATAGGCAAAGATTGGCTTGCCTTGTTACAATTATGGCCGCCAAGATTTGATCAAAAGATTTGTGAAGGGTATTCGAAAGATAAAGTTACTAAATATCATAAAAAACCAATATTCTGAATTGTTTGAACCAGGAATGGGAAATTTTACTGGGGAGCCCATTCATTTGTCTATTGAACCAGATGCAAAACCAATATTCATGCCAGTTAGAACTGTTCCATTTGCATTGAAAAATAAAGTTAAAGAAGAAATTAAACGGTTAGTAGAAAACAAGCGAATTGAACCAGTTGAGTATGCTGCCTGGGGTACTCCGGTGGTGCCAGTTATAAAACCAGATGGAACAGTTCGACTATGTGGCGATTTAGGGTAACTATAATAAGTATTTGCAAATTGACCATTTTCCTTTGCCTACAATCAATGACATGTTAAATCAACTACAAGGTAACTCTTATTTCTGTGAATTAGATTTAAAAGAAGCATATCTACAAGCTCCTTTAGACAAACCATCACAAGATTTAGTAACTATAGTTACGGAGGAAGGAATTTTCAAATACTTATATTTACCATTTGGTGTTAGTACTGGGCCTGGTTCATTTCAAAGATTGATTACAAAGATGTTAAATGGTTTAGGTGTCATTGTATACATAGATAATATATATATCTATGGGAGAAACATTAGCTGATACTTATGAAAAGTTAAAACTGGTATTGCAACGACTTCAGGAATCAGGAATAAAATTAAAACTAAATAAATGTAAATTCTTTGAAGAAAAATTGGATATTTTTGGATTTGAAGTGAACAGAACTGGTATAAAAGTTATAAGAAGTAAATTAGAGCCTTTGTTGTCATTGCCCCGTCCGAAAAATATAAAAATGCTTAGATCTTTTCTTGGTAAAGTAAATTATTACAACAGATTTTTGCAAAATATGGCGATCATATTAAAGCCATTGTATGATTGTTTAAAGAAAAGTAAATTAGAGTGGACAGAGGAATGTGATTGTTCGTTTCAGGAAATAAAAAAAGCTCTTGCTAATACAACGTCATTATCACATTTTGAGGAAAAATCAACAATTATTTTAACTTGTGATTCAGCAGATTGTGGGGTAGCTGCGGTGCTGTCTGTAGCAGACTGTAATAATATTAGAAAACCGGTAGCATTTGCAAGTAAAAAATTGAATGAAACTCAAATGAAATATCCGATATTAGAAAAAGAGGCTTTTGCAATAGTGTTTGGGGTTAGTAAATTTTATGAGTATTTGTTTGGTCACAAGTTTATTCTTGAAACTGATAATGAAGCATTGACAAAAATTTTAGGACCTAAACATGGTATTCCAAAAATGGCAGCGAGGCGATTACAATATTGGTCAATCTTTTTAAGCGGTTTTAATTATGAAATTAAACACATAAAATCCAAAAATAATCCAGCTGATTATTTATCACGTGTTGTCACAGGAGGCCAAGAAAATAGTTGTGAAGTTAATGAAATTATTAATAAAAGTTTTGAAAGTAACACAGTTAATTATATAAACGCATCTAATTTAAATGTGCTAAATTGGAAAACAATTCAAAATGAAACAAAAAATGATAAGATTTTATGTGATGTATTAAGATATTGTAGGGATGGCTGGCCTGAAAAAAATGATTTAGGTGATGAATATGAATCTTACTTTAGAAAAAAAAATGAAATAAGTTTAGAGAAGGAATGTTTACTATGGGGATACAGGGTTATAATACCTAAAAATGTTAGAACAAATGTAATGCAGGAGTTGCATGCTAGCCATTTAGGGATAAATCGCATGAAAGAAATATCTAGATCCTATTTCTGGTGGCCAGAAATAGATAAAGATATAGAAGATATAACTAGTAATTGTATTAACTGCTTGCAAAATCATAAGAATCCTGTTAAAAATAAACTAACGATGTGGCCACAACCACCGTCAGTTTGGCATAGAATACATGCAGATTTTCTGGGTCCCCTTTACTCGAAAATGTTTTTGGTAGTAGTGGATGCATATTCAAAATGGCCAGAGGCTTTTATTATGAATAATATTACGGCTCAAAAGACAATTGAAGTGTTTAAGAGTATTTTTGTACGTTATGGGTATCCATTGCATTTAGTTACTGATAATGGGCCTACTTGGACTAGTGAAGAATTTAAATGTTTCTGTAAAGTTACAGGGATTAAGCAGAGCTTTTCTCCTCCTTATCACCCTGCCACTAATGGGTTGGCAGAACGATTTGTAGAATCATTCAAGTCACATGTTACACAAAATTGTAGAGAGTGGGAAAAAGCTGTGAATATGCTTGTAATTATTTCTGTTTGATTATCGATGTACTAACCATAAGACTACTGGCCAAAGCCCAGCAAAGTAATGTTAGGTAGGGAGTTGAGATGTCGTTTCTCTTTGTTGAGACCAAGCACCAGCTAGTACAAATATAGATTTTGAACAGGTAAAGTTAACTATAAATAGTAAAAATAATCTTAAAATTCTTTTCAGTGGGACAAAAAGTGATGGCACAGGACATGAGAAAAACAAAAAAAAAATGGGCGTTAGGGAAAATTTACGATGTATTGTCCCAGGGGTAACGTAATGTGGTGGAGGTGGATGGCCTACACTGGAAACGACATGCCAACCAATTGATTCAATGTAGTCAAGATTTATAATTAGTTTTTCAATGTAGTCAACAAGACTGAAATGATTTAGTTATGTTTATTTTTAGTAAGTGGGGAAGAGTGCTATATATGTTATGTTTAAGAAAATATTAATATTGTCTATGACCTATGATGATGTATCTGTGGTAGTTCAGTTTCGAAAAATAAAATGGTTTCTAATGTGGTCAAATGTGTTATTAATTAATTTACACATAATTAGGCGAGAGATATAACACACAGTACGCGCTGCGGGCGGCTCCTACGTCAGCGCCAAGGGGGCTCGCGCTCCACGCGAGGCTCAAGCACGCGCTCGACGACGCGTCCGTGAGTACACACAGCACACACACACCCGTCAGCCATACAGACGCATGTATACACACAGTACGCGCTGCGGCGGCTCCTACGTCAGCGCCAAGGGGCTCGCGCTCCACGCGAGGCTCAAGCACGCGCTCGACGACGCGTCCGTGAGTACACACAGCACACACACACCCGTCAGCCATACAGACGCATGTATACACACAGTACGCGCTGCGGCGGCTCCTACGTCAGCGCCAAGGGGCTCGCGCTCCACGCGAGGCTCAAGCACGCGCTCGACGACGCGTCCGTGAGTACACACAGCACACACACACCCGTCAGCCATACAGACGCATGTATACACACAGTACGCGCTGCGGCGGCTCCTACGTCAGCGCCAAGGGGCTCGCGCTCCACGCGAGGCTCAAGCACGCGCTCGACGACGCGTCCGTGAGTACACACAGCACACACACACCCGTCAGCCATACAGACGCATGTATACACACAGTACGCGCTGCGGCGGCTCCTACGTCAGCGCCAAGGGGCTCGCGCTCCACGCGAGGCTCAAGCACGCGCTCGACGACGCGTCCGTGAGTACACACAGCACACACACACCCGTCAGCCATACAGACGCATGTATACACACAGTACGCGCTGCGGCGGCTCCTACGTCAGCGCCAAGGGGCTCGCGCTCCACGCGAGGCTCAAGCACGCGCTCGACGACGCGTCCGTGAGTACACACAGCACACACACACCCGTCAGCCATACAGACGCATGTATACACACAGTACGCGCTGCGGCGGCTCCTACGTCAGCGCCAAGGGGCTCGCGCTCCACGCGAGGCTCAAGCACGCGCTCGACGACGCGTCCGTGAGTACACACAGCACACACACACCCGTCAGCCATACAGACGCATGTATACACACAGTACGCGCTGCGGCGGCTCCTACGTCAGCGCCAAGGGGCTCGCGCTCCACGCGAGGCTCAAGCACGCGCTCGACGACGCGTCCGTGAGTACACACAGCACACACACACCCGTCAGCCATACAGACGCATGTATACACACAGTACGCGCTGCGGCGGCTCCTACGTCAGCGCCAAGGGGCTCGCGCTCCACGCGAGGCTCAAGCACGCGCTCGACGACGCGTCCGTGAGTACACACAGCACACACACACCCGTCAGCCATACAGACGCATGTATACACACAGTACGCGCTGCGGCGGCTCCTACGTCAGCGCCAAGGGGCTCGCGCTCCACGCGAGGCTCAAGCACGCGCTCGACGACGCGTCCGTGAGTACACACAGCACACACACACCCGTCAGCCATACAGACGCATGTATACACACAGTACGCGCTGCGGCGGCTCCTACGTCAGCGCCAAGGGGCTCGCGCTCCACGCGAGGCTCAAGCACGCGCTCGACGACGCGTCCGTGAGTACACACAGCACACACACACCCGTCAGCCATACAGACGCATGTATACACACAGTACGCGCTGCGGCGGCTCCTACGTCAGCGCCAAGGGGCTCGCGCTCCACGCGAGGCTCAAGCACGCGCTCGACGACGCGTCCGTGAGTACACACAGCACACACACACCCGTCAGCCATACAGACGCATGTATACACACAGTACGCGCTGCGGCGGCTCCTACGTCAGCGCCAAGGGGCTCGCGCTCCACGCGAGGCTCAAGCACGCGCTCGACGACGCGTCCGTGAGTACACACAGCACACACACACCCGTCAGCCATACAGACGCATGTATACACACAGTACGCGCTGCGGCGGCTCCTACGTCAGCGCCAAGGGGCTCGCGCTCCACGCGAGGCTCAAGCACGCGCTCGACGACGCGTCCGTGAGTACACACAGCACACACACACCCGTCAGCCATACAGACGCATGTATACACACAGTACGCGCTGCGGCGGCTCCTACGTCAGCGCCAAGGGGCTCGCGCTCCACGCGAGGCTCAAGCACGCGCTCGACGACGCGTCCGTGAGTACACACAGCACACACACACCCGTCAGCCATACAGACGCATGTATACACACAGTACGCGCTGCGGCGGCTCCTACGTCAGCGCCAAGGGGCTCGCGCTCCACGCGAGGCTCAAGCACGCGCTCGACGACGCGTCCGTGAGTACACACAGCACACACACACCCGTCAGCCATACAGACGCATGTATACACACAGTACGCGCTGCGGCGGCTCCTACGTCAGCGCCAAGGGGCTCGCGCTCCACGCGAGGCTCAAGCACGCGCTCGACGACGCGTCCGTGAGTACACACAGCACACACACATCCGTCAGCCATACAGACGCATGTATACACACAGTACGCGCTGCGGCGGCTCCTACGTCAGCGCCAAGGGGCTCGCGCTCCACGCGAGGCTCAAGCACGCGCTCGACGACGCGTCCGTGAGTACACACAGCACACACACACCCGTCAGCCATACAGACGCATGTATACACACAGTACGCGCTGCGGCGGCTCCTACGTCAGCGCCAAGGGGCTCGCGCTCCACGCGAGGCTCAAGCACGCGCTCGACGACGCGTCCGTGAGTACACACAGCACACACACACCCGTCAGCCATACAGACGCATGTATACACACAGTACGCGCTGCGGCGGCTCCTACGTCAGCGCCAAGGGGCTCGCGCTCCACGCGAGGCTCAAGCACGCGCTCGACGAACGCGTCCGTGAGTACACACAGCACACACACACCCGTCAGCCATACAGACGCATGTATACACACAGTACGCGCTGCGGCGGCTCCTACGTCAGCGCCAAGGGGCTTCGCGCTCCACGCGAGGCTCAAGCACGCGCTCGACGACGCGTCCGTGAGTACACACAGCACACACACACCCGTCAGCCATACAGACGCATGTATACACACAGTACGCGCTGCGGCGGCTCCTACGTCAGCGCCAAGGGGCTCGCGCTCCACGCGAGGCTCAAGCACGCGCTCGACGACGCGTCCGTGAGTACACACAGCACACACACACCCGTCAGCCATACAGACGCATGTATACACACAGTACGCGCTGCGGCGGCTCCTACGTCAGCGCCAAGGGGCTCGCGCTCCACGCGAGGCTCAAGCACGCGCTCGACGACGCGTCCGTGAGTACACACAGCACACACACACCCGTCAGCCATACAGACGCATGTATACACACAGTACGCGCTGCGGCGGCTCCTACGTCAGCGCCAAGGGGCTCGCGCTCCACGCGAGGCTCAAGCACGCGCTCGACGACGCGTCCGTGAGTACACACAGCACACACACACCCGTCAGCCATACAGACGCATGTATACACACAGTACGCGCTGCGGCGGCTCCTACGTCAGCGCCAAGGGGGCTCGCGCTCCACGCGAGGCTCAAGCACGCGCTCGACGACGCGTCCGTGAGTACACACAGCACACACACCCCGTCAGCCATACAGACGCATGTATACACACAGTACGCGCTGCGGCGGCTCCTACGTCAGCGCCAAGGGGCTCGCGCTCCACGCGAGGCTCAAGCACGCGCTCGACGACGCGTCCGTGAGTACACACAGCAGCAAATGTAGATGATGACTCACACTGTGACACTCACACACAAACGCACACACACACATGCACACACACACATACACTAGACGCACGCATACAAAAACACACTAGACACACACGCATACACAAACACACTAGACACACACGCATACACAAACACACTAGACACACACGCATACAAACACACTTGACATACGCATACACACACTCACTAGATACACGCAGACACACACACACACATACACACACACACACGCTGGCACTCACACACACACACACACGCGCAGATACACACACACACACACACACACGCACTCTATACACAAGTATACACACACACTAGACACACGCATACACAGACACACAAAGAGTCATAGACACAGACACACACACACACACACACACACACACACACACACACACACACAGACACACACACACACACACACTTATTATTAATTTGTCCAGACAAACAGAGTGAGTTTTTTTACATCGAATGTATTTTTTTATAATAATTACTCGCACAAAGAGATTTAGCTCCTCATTCCTGCCCCGAGCCACCAAGTCATGGAATGCCCTTCAAGTTTAAGTGATTCTTCCTTCTTACAAACCTGGGTTTTAGGCGGGGCGTGACACGGCATCTCAGCAGGCCTTCAAGGTTAGTATGACAGACTCAATTGGTATTAAGTCTGTTTTTTGTGCCTGTCAACCTCATATTTGGATCTCACGGCCGCTTACCATCAGGCGGAGTGAGGTCTTGATTGTCCTCAATGTGTGTTATAAGCTGTTGTTACCTAATTAGACATAACAGCATAAAGTCCATAATATCACTTTACCGTCTTGGACATGTAAGTATGTAAGTAAGTAAGTAAAACATTTATTGACCACTCAAGAAGAGATACAACACAACAGTAGTAAGACACAGAATACATAATAAGAAGTAGGTACGGTGGCCTGCACATCAAGTTACTACAATCTGTCAAACTTCTTCAATCGAACCTCACTTTTATGTCAAACGTGTTTGGTTCAATATCAACTGAGGAAATTTGACAGATTGTAGTAACTTGATGTGCTGGCCACTGTACATACGACGAAGACAGAAAGAAACATTACGTGCTTACATATATAGACAGATAGGTGGTCAATAAGGTCCAAACTCAGCATATGCTGCAGCTGCTTCATTGAAGCCACTGCAGCGCTGGTTTTCAGTTTGGACCTTGAGTGACGTATATAAATGAACGAATGAATGACACGAACATGAAACAATACACAGAAACCAAAAAACAACAAGCCATTAATAAAAAACAAAATTAAGATTATTTATTAAAGTAAAAATTATAGCATATCTCGTATTAATTTATTACTAGTATGCATTTATGTATTATTATGATGTATTTTATTACTACGTAAAAGATCTGCCACTGCCTTACCCCTTGTTAATTCGCTGCTTATTCCTCTACCCAAAGGTTGTCTGGAGAGATCGCTATTAGCGATAAGGCCGCCGATATTGTATTGTAAATTATTATTACATTAAGTTCTGTAATGTGTTGTGCAATAAAGAGTAATCTATCTAGCTTTACGAGAAAATAAAATTTTTTAAAAAACTAGGACGAGAACTAATAATAAAACCCACAATACCACAACTATGAAATTAAAAATAACCTACCCATCACCAAATTACATAGATGTACATACACTAACAAAGACATGTCATATTCCCAGATACCTCCAGACGGCCCTACGTGCGACCAGTGCGACGTAAGGTTCGCCTCCGAGGAGGCGCTACTCAGACACCTCAAAGTGTCCGCCAGACATAACGATCACACGTAAGTATTTTAATTATTCGATAGGTGGCAAACGAGCTGACGAACTATCTCTTAATACCTGATAAACACTTGGTAGTAAGTAATAGTTGCTCATGGACAAAATGTAGTGTTTTAACAGTGGGTGAGCCAATATGCTTCGGCATGAATGGGCCGGCTCGACCGTAGTAATACCACGTCCTCACAGAAAACCGGCGCGTCTGTACTGTTTTCTTTTTGTGATTGTGTGTACTAAATTTTTTTTTATTCTATTCTATTCTATTCTAACAGAGATGACACTCGCAAGAGGGTCCGACAACCCCGAGCCGCGGGCAAAGACACGTCGAGGAGGAGTGCCCAGAGCAAGCCGGAGGGACCCATACCTTGCGAACAGGTAAATACTTCCGATAGATGGCGTTGCGTTGACGTCAGGATCCAACTTTGACACAATTGGTTGTCTCACAACATCCTACTACTATTATAAAGGCGAAAGTTTGTATTGGATGTATGGATGTTTGTTACTCTTTCACGTAAAAACTACTGAATGGATTTGAATGAAACTTTACCACAATATAGCTTATACATCAGAATAACACATAGGCTACAATTTATAAAAATATATTGTGTGGATTGTCCAAAATATGACGGTAAGTGTCAATAATTAACTCCACGCGTACGAAGTCGTGGGCGGCCGCTAGTAACTTCATAATTTTGACATGATAAGACAACACTCGTAATAATCTCGTAGTAATCCACTCGTTGTTGGACCTGACGTTAACGTAACGCCATCTATCGTATTTTGGATTTGCAAAAACCCTCATTATTAGGCCGCCCAGGGCAAAAGACTAATCGGTCACCCGGGGCGAAAGGCTGTGGCCGCCTAGGACGGAAGTGTATTTGGCCGCCCGGGGCGGAAGACTATATGGCCGCCTGGGGTGGGAGACTATTTAGCCGCCAGGGGCGGAAGACTATTTGGTCCTCCGGGGCGGAAAACTATATGGCCGTCTAGGGTTGTAAGTCTATTGGTCTGCCAGGAGTGGAAGACTACTTAGGCAAGCGGTTGACCCGCCCATAAATACCCGCAAAACCAGTCCCCCTCCCCCGGATAAATCATAGATTTTACCGCCCCAAAACCTTAAAAGTGACGTAATGGTTTTAAATCCATTTATTTTTCTTCCTCCAAAAACAACTTTATGTATTAATAATTTATAACTCCCTCTCCAGTGTGACCTGCAACTCCCAGACTCACTGGCGTACTACAGACATTTCAGGCGCTCGCACCCGGACAAGAATCGAACCAACTACCCTTCCATGAAGAGCAAGAGTATGTGTGAAGTATGCGGGAAGATGTTTCAGGTATTTTAATGACGTTTTTAAGTGAAATAGCACTTTTGTTCAATTATTTTTGTTCCTTCGACAGCTTGTTTTATGGTTGTTAATTGTGTGGCAGAATTTATTGAAACAAACGTTATATTCCTTTGGCTTTGTATTGTAGACTACTGATTGACAATAACATGCTAGGAGTTTTATACATTCAATTTTTGACTTAACAATTTTATTAATTTGTATAAAAACGTATCTTTTTTTCGTAGGCGTAGTCACACCTACCTACCGTAGCACTTAACGTGTGACTGCGGATTTCCAAACATGATAATTTATCTCTACATAGTGAATATTGCATACTTCAGAATAGTATTGTATGACATTATTGTAAATTGACAACGAAGACTTGTTTTATACTTTTTCAGCGTCGTTTTTTGTCGTAGTTGGGTTTTAGTTTTTTTATTTTGGATCGTTGAGCCATCGGAGTAAGTACGTTTTTAGAGTTTGCTAGAAATAATCAAATACAGTTCTGACGCGAACTCCGTGCAATGGTGAGTAGGATAGAGTTTTTGATTTTGGGTGTTTGTGGTTCCTTCGTTGTTTCTGGTTTCCTTAATACAAGGGAAAACCTTAGTTTGGGACCAGGGCAATGTATGTGATGTTGTCTCAATTCATTCATTCATTGATCATCTACCTTTGTTGTTGACTGTTGCATGTGATGGTTGTCGGCAGAGCCTGGCGCTGCTGGCGGACCACAGCTGGACGCACGCGGAGGGCGCGCGCTTCAGCTGCGCCGTCTGCCACAAGCGCTTCCAGAGACAGTACAGGTCACACACACTTTGACATACACTCCATCATCATCACTCACTCACTCACTCTCCATCATTTGAGAATAGGTCAAGTGTAAACTCGCTTAATAAAAAAAAACATATTGTCTCTACGAAGTGGAATGGAACAACTTGCCAGCTTCTGTATTTCCAGAGAGCTACAATTTGGGTGTCTTTAAGTCGAGAGTGAATGCTTCGTCTGGGAAAGCACGCTACATCTTAGACCTCATTGTCACTCTCCATCGGGTGAGGTGAGGTCATGTGCAAACCCATCTTATATAAAAAAAAAGAAGTCGAGAGTCGTTTAGGGGAAGCTAATGTCAAGCTGCGGACGTCTATTGGCTGAAATAAATTCACACACCTCAATATTGACTTGAGTCTGTACTAAGTAGCTTATGCACTTGTGTTACAGATATCAGACAAGAGAGGAAACACAAATATAATATTTAAATACATTGAACACCCAGACACTTAACAAACAAGTGTTCATGACACGAATGTTTGTCCAAGGTGGGGATCGAACCCACGACCTTTGATGTGTCAGGCAGAGTTACTACCAAATGCGCCTCCGGCAAGTCAATATTCAACTCACTTTCTTCTTTTTACACTTTGGTTTTAATTCTAATTCCATCATAGTAGGGACCGCCCTAGCTTTAGCTTTATAATTATACCCAAAACTGGAATTCAAGACCAAAAAATCTACTACAATGTTGCTACTGCAATAAAATAATCGTACCATAGTATACCCCTTTTTTCTAAAAACTTTTTTTCACGTAAATACAAGACGTTTTAATAAAAACTTAACCATCCGTAATTTTAGTTTTCAAAAATAGTATTCCGCTTGTAACACTTCAGGTGTTTAAAAACATTTGGCATCTACCTACAACATTTTAACAATGTATGGATAATAAGTAAAATAATGCCAAAAAGGTTGGAGAAACCGGAAAACGTCACTGCAAATGACATAAGTGACTTTAACAGATTTGACAGTGACGTATCTGTCGTAGATTTTTTGGTATTGAATTCCAGATTTGAGTATAGTATAGATGACTTGATTTCTATGATGGAGGCGTATGCCCTGCAGTGGGCCAGGACACAGACTGTTAGTTGACCGGTCGTTGTGTACAGGCTCATCGCTCACCGGCGCGTGCACTCCACGCGCGCGGGCCACGCGTGCGCCGCGTGCCCCAAGCGCTTCTCCACACCCAGCAAACCTGCAGCGACACATGGTGGTCAGTCCACACACCCTGACACAGCGACACATGGTGGTCAGTCACACACTACACCTGACACAGTAGCCACGCGTGCGCCCGCGTGTCCCAAGCGCTTCTCCACACCCAGCAACCATGCAGCGGACACATGGTGGTCAGTCACACACACACCTGACACAGTAGCCACGCGTGCGCCGCGTGCCCCAAGCGCTTCTCCACACCCAGCAACCTGCAGCGACACATGGTGGTCAGTCCACACACAACCTGACACAGCGGACACATGGTGGTCAGTCACACACACACCTGACACAGTAGCCACGCGTGCGCCGCGTGTCCCAAGCGCTTCTCCCACCACCCAGCAACCTGCAGCGACACATGGTGGTCAGTCACACACACACCTGACACAGTAGCCACGCGGGCGCCGCGTGCCCCAAGCGCTTCTTCCACACCCAGCAACCTGCAGCGACACATGGTGGTCAGTCCACACACACACCTGACACAGCGACACATGGTGGTCAGTCACACACACACCTGACACAGTAGCCACGCGTGCGCCGCGTGCCCCAGCGCTTCTCCACACCCAGCAACCTGCAGCGACACATGGTGGGTCAGTCACACACACACCTACACAGTAGCCACGCGTGCGCCGCGTGCCCCAAGCGCTTCTCCACACCCAGCAACCTGCAGCGACACATGGTGGTCAGTCACACACACACCTGACACAGCGACACATGGTGGTCAGTCACACACACACCTGACACAGTAGCCACGCGTGCGCCGCGTGCCCCAAGCGCTTCTCCACACCCAGCACCTGCAGCGACACATGGTGGTCAGTCACACACACACCTGACACAGTAGCCACGCGTGCGCCGCGTGTCCCCAAGCGCTTCTCCACACCCAGCAACCTGCAGCGACACATGGTGGTCAGTCACACACACACCTGACACAGTAGCCACGCGTGCGCCGCGTGTCCCAAGCGCTTCTCCACACCCAGCAACCTGCAGCGACACATGGTGGTCAGTCACACACACACCTGACACAGTAGCCACGCGTGCGCCGCGTGTCCCAAGCGCTTCTCCACCCCCAGCAACCTGCAGCGACACATGGTGGTCAGTCACACACACACTGACACAGTAGCCACGCGTGCGCCGCGTGTCCCAAGCGCCTTCTCCACCCCCCAGCAACCTGCAGCGACACATGGTGGTCAGTCACACACACACCTGACACAGTAGCCACGCGTGCGGCCGCGTGTCCCAAAGCCGCTCTTCTTCACCCCCAGCAACCTGCAGCGACACATGGTGGTCAGTCACACACACACCTGACACAGTAGCCACGCGTGCGCCGCGTGTCCCAAGCGCTTCTCAACACCCAGCAACCTGCAGCGACACATGGTGGTCAGTCACACACACATCCTGACCAGTAGCCACGCGTGCGCCGCGTGTGTCCCAAGCGCTTCACCACCCCCAGCAACCTGCAGCGACACATTGGTGGTCAGTCACACACACACCTGACACAGTAGCCACGCGTGCGCCGCGCGTGTCCCAAGCGCTTCACCACCCCCAGCAACCTGCAGCGACACATGGTGGTCAGTCACACACACACCTGACACAGTAGCCACGCGTGCGCCGCGTGTCCCAAGCGCTTCACCACCCCCAGCAACCTGCAGCGACACATGGTGGTCAGTCACACACACACCTGACACAGTAGCCACGCGTGCGCCGCGTGTCCCAAGCGCATTCACCACCCCCAGCAACCTGCAGCGACACATGGTGGTCAGTCACACACACACCTGACACATGGTTAGCCACGCGTGCGCCGCGTGTCCCCAAGCGGCTTCACCACCCCCAGCAACCTGCAGCGACACATGGTGGTCAGTCACACACACACCTGACACAGTAGCCACGCGTGCGCCGCGTGTCCCAAGCGCTTCACCACCCCCAGCAACCTGCAGCGACACATGGTGGTCAGTCACCACACACCTGACACAGTAGCCACGCGTGCGCCGCGTGTCCCAAGCGCTTCACCACCCCAGCAACCTGCAAGCGACACATGGTGGTCAGTCACACACACACCTGACACAGTAGCCACCGCGTGCGCCGCGTGTCCCAAGCGCTTCACCACCCCCAGCAACCTGCCAGCGACACATGGTGGTCAGTCACACACACACCTGACACAGTAGCCACGCGTGCGCCGCGTGCCCCAAGCGCTTCTCCACACCCAGCAACCTGCAGCGACACATGGTGGTCAGTCACCACTACAGTCCTAGAAAGGGGCAAAAAGTAGCCTATGTTACTCTCCATCCCTTCAACTATCTCCACTTAAAAAATCACGTCAATTCGTCGCTCCGTTTTGCCGTGAAAGAAAGACAAACATACAACAGACAGACACACTTTCCCATGTATAATATTAGTATGGATACCTACTATAGTTCGTGCCAAATAAACTTGCAATAAGTCATTCACCCCACTTGTACCAAGAAATCGTCAAAATTCGCGATACAGATCGCTTCCCATAATAAACTGTCGATAAAATTACATTTGCCGTGTTTCATAATACCAAACGTCAAAGTTCTAGTCTATGTGAAGTTCGCACAAGGACTATGAAACACGGCAAATGTAATTTTATCGACCGTTTAGTATGGAAAGCGATCTGTATCGCGAATTTTGACGACTTCTTGGTACAAGTGGCCGCTTTCACTTCGTTTTGGGACAGTAGTTCCACTGTCTACCAATAGATGGCACAGGTTGATTGCATCGCGCTAAAGTACCTAGTCCCCCCTCCCAGACAGATGAGTGCGACCGGGCAGCAGGCAGGCCCTTCGGGGTCGAAGACCGCCCCAACAGCGCCTTGTCGGGAGGCCTCCTCTCCTGAAGCACGACACCGTGCCACAAGATGGCACGAGAAGCCAACCAAGAGTGCGACGAAGACCGACACACACACTATAGTATTTTGCTTTTTCGGATTTATCTCTTTACTAGCGGCCGCCCGCGACTTCGTTCCGCGTGGAAAAGTAACTTTTTACCCCCTTTTAACCCATTACAACCCCCTTAATAATATTATGTTGATAGCCTATAGCCTTCCTCGATAAATGGACTATCCAACAAAAAAAGAATTATTCAAATCGCACCAGTAGTTTCGGAGATTAGCGCGTTCAAACAAACAAACAAACAAACAAACAAACAAACAACAAAACAAACTCTTCAGCTTATTATATTAGTATAGATAAATAGTACAGTGGCCAGCACATCAAGTTACTACAATCTGTCAAATTTCCTCAGTTGATATTGAACCAAACATGTTTGACATAAAAGTGAGGTTCGATTGAAGAAATTTGACAGATTGTAGTAACTTGATGTGCAGGCCACCGTACTATTTATAAAGAGATTGGACCAATTTATTCTTGTGCACTCGACATTGAAATTAAATTAGAAAGTATGGACAAATGCATGAAATCGAATCGAATTCGACTTCAATGTCGAGGGCACGAGAACTGTCCCGCAGATAAGAAATATAAATATTTCAGCAACGCTATCATGTTTTCAGAGCCACACCGGGCTGAAGCCGTTCAAGTGCGAGATGTGCGGCAAAGGCTTCAAGCACGCGAGCGAGAAGCGCGTACACATCACATACGTGCACCTGAAGAAGCCCTGGCCCAAGCGCAGCCGCGGGAAGCGGGACGGGAAACAGGTATATTGGGGCCATAGGATATACTGGAGCAGACAAACTGATCAAATATTTAGCTAGTTGTTCCAAACACTACAAGTTACCAGCCGGTCTTCGGTCAGGCCGTGGCATCACTCCGGTCGAGCCGGCCCATTCATGCCAAAGCTCGACTCACGCACTATAAAAAATGGAGAAAATAGAATGCTAAAAATGAGGTAAACCGGACATCCCCAAGTCCGAAATAATTGTGCTAAACTGAAATACCAGGCAGATAAATCAACGTATTGATGGAATCAATCGATTGGTCAGTCTTACGGTATCTGTAGTTCAATTAAAGCTACAGCTAAGACTATACTCTGATTCATAATCGTGTAAACTGACAGATGTCAATGACAAGTTTCAATGCATTTTGACATTTTGGATGTGTCAAATTGAGTGATAATGTATGGGGATGACACATTGATATCTGTCAGTTTACTTTACATGATTATGAATCAGAGTATAGTGGAACAACTTCAATTAACGTTTATCGATCCAGATCTGGTAATCTATTTTATATATCAGTCTCAAATTCAAGATGATCTGTAAACAAATATAATAATAATTATTTCCAGAGCCAGCCGGAACAAGTACCAACGTGTGGGAGCGAGACAGACATCGTGCAGCCGCTCTGGCGCGCCACTAGCGACCCAAAGATACCAGACTCGTTCATACACGACAAGCAAACGTATTATAGAGATACCACACATGACACACTTGCCTAAACCAAAGCTTCAAGAAACGAGCCTATACCTTCCTAAAAGTTCTCTCTGTGTTCACTTATCATCAGGTGACACATAGGCCATAGGCCTCCCCCAAAGTCCACACAGATCGGTCCTGTGCCACCCGCATCCAAGGGGCTCCCGCGACCTTCACCAGATCGTTGGTCCACCTGGTGGGAGGCCTGCCACGGCTGCGGCCTCCACTCCACCTTTCTATCCCTACGACCGTCTGTTCTCCTCGCAATGTGCCCTGCATATTGCCACTTGAGCCACGCAATCCTTTGGGCTATGTCTGCGATCATAGATCTCCTGCGGATCTCATCATATCTGACACGATCACGCAAGGAGATTCCGAGCATAGCCCTCCCCATTGCCCTTTGAGTGACTTGGAGCCTTCTTAACCGATTCGTTGCGGATGACACGGCAGTCGTGTCATATATTTGTTTTAACGTGTGGCGTATGACACGGTAGCCGTGCCATTTTAAAATTAATTGTATCTCTCTCAACTTTCGTTTTAGAAGATTCTACCCTGAACAAAACCATCCTAGTTTTTTACGTAAATCAAGCCTGTAGGGTTCGTTTCTGAATATTCTATGAAACAGAATAAATTAGGGATTGTCAACCTTTTCATATTGTATTAATATTAATAACCAAAACAAAAAACAAAACTGCGGATGACACGGCAGTCGTGTCATATATTTTTTTAACGTGTGGCGTATGACACGGTAGCCCGTGCCATTTTAAATTGATTGTATCTCTCTCAACTTTCGTTTTAGAAGATTCTACCCTGAACAAAACCATCCTAGTTTTTTTACGTAAATCAAGCCTGTAGGATTCGTTTCTGAATATTCTATGAACAGAATAAATTAGGGATTGTCAACCTTTTTCATATAAAACTGAAACTACAACGAGTGTAAAACATTACTAATTTTATGAATTAGGTACCTAAAACATTATTTAAATTTTAACATCGAATTGTAGTTTACATCGGAAACCCACATCTATTTAATTTACCTCAATCACTCATTTTTTAACTGCGAAACCTACAAAAGGTTTGCTACCTCTGAACAGAAAAGTAAACTATGTGCCATTTTCAGGAAAACACTTAATAAACTCACTCAAAAACTACTTAAAACGAACGTTATCTTCCGCTTACATGCGTGGTTTGCGTTCCAAACTAATTGAATCAAGTCATTAAACGTGTAAAAACCAGAAAACAATAAAACTTTTCAGACAAGGCGGTGACACGGCTACCGTGTCACCAAACGCTATGGCGGTTGACACGGCAGACGTGTCACAAAATATTTGTATGCAGCAACTGCTAAAAGTGTTTAAAAATGTGAATCGGTTAAGCGGCAGTGGCGAGCTGATCCAACTACCGTCGATCACCACTTCATGTATGGTGTAATGGTCAACTAAACGCACCATACAAATCCATTTAAATTTTAATATAAAATAGCTGTCATAGCGGATTTGTGATCACCAACCCGCATTAGACAAGCGTGGTGATTAAGCCTAATCCCATCAGAGTAGCGAAGACTTGATTTCTATGATGGAGGCCTTCGCCCTGCAGTGGGACAGTATTAAGGCTGATACTAACTCACTAGCTGTCATTTTATGAAAGTAATTGTATAAACATTCCAGTTAAATAGTAGGTAATTATTATTTAAGAACTAGGAATGTAGACAAAAATCTAGTCATGTAATGTTAAGTGCAATGTATTGTTAAGTTAACAATAAGCCACGCATCTAATATTATTTTAGTTATAATGCAAGACAAAAATCTAAAAAGCTAACAGCTTTTTAAGCATCTACCGGACAATTATTACTTATTTGAAATGAAACGAGGAAAAAATAAATTCATATTAATAAAATAAATTCTTTTATTTACTATTTTACTCACTTCGTTTCGGAACGTTAAGGGGCTACATAAAAAAAAAACCTTACCTTCATTGTGGCTTTGCCAGGTCCCTGGGAGACGGTACAATCTGATACTAAGGTGAACATTAATTCATACCTTTATCTAAGTCTGTAATGTTTTAGAAACACGATTTGGCGAGTTTGGTTCGATAGTTTTTCGATTTGAAAATACCTCTAAAAATTACGTTTTCTCCAGATATTTACTGAGCGAGATTACCAATTCAATCGGAAATTCCTTTAATTAGTAGATATTATAAATACTGATGTCCTGGTATTTGTCAGAATTTTGTATTCAGCCTAGTTTTTTATAAATAATTAATTAATTTTTCGTGATTTTGTCGACATCTTTGAGCAACTTGATAGAATCTGGGTGCAACGTATTCACGACTTTATTG
>JABMDO010000597.1:0-22154 GCA_014851415.1 Cnaphalocrocis medinalis | reverse complement strand
GGTGATCCGCCTGCTCGCCTGCTACCTATCACATAAAAAAATAACTGTGAAATGTGGAACGACGTACCAACGGTGGTGTTCCCAAACATATTCCACGGGAGATGTTTTTTCAGGAATTAGAATTCGAATCACATAGTGCGCTGCCAACCTTATAACCTCTTAACCTTTCCCCCAACTGGACATCCGATACCCTCACTTACTCAGCAAATTACAACGCAGGAGCTGCTTCACGCCGGTTCTCTTTGAAGACGTGGTATCACTTCATTCATCCCGAAATGTAGCTCTCCCACGGTTAAGTTACTTACCTCACCTTTTTTCCTTCACCGCCGATCTAAGGTATGAATTATTATCTATGTACAGTGTACACTATTGTAATCTGCGAGTATGCAGCTACGAGTATGCTAGAAATATACACATAGATTTCATTTATCCGTGAGTATAATGCGTGGATTCGAATCACGATCGCCCGTGTTAAGATACGACTGACCGGATGGTGCATTTGGTATTGACCCTGCGTCATACGCCAAAGGCCATAGGTTCTATCCCCATTGCACCCTGGACACCATTCATGTGATGATTACTTGTGTTTAACTTGTGTTTGTTCAATGTTAAATATGTATTTAAGTATTACATATTTTTCCCACTCCGCGTGTAGGTATCGAACTTGCAAGTATATGCGGCGGCCCCTCCGGAGGGGCAAATTAGTAGAAAATCACGAGCGAGCGGCGACGCATGCGCGATAGTTGCTTGCAATAGAAAGAGAACGCACTTCTAGGTATGAATTTAATTGTAGGTGTTGAACGCTGGGCGGTCGGAATTTCAATTTTATGTTATGGTAGCCTGAATCTTTATTTTCTATAAACGGTTTTTAGGAGTGGGCTTTCTGTACTTGTACTATTAAGTATTTTGTGGTAGTGGGCAGGCTCACGTACTTCCAAGCCCGATTAGTCAACCCAAAGGTTGACTGGTAGAGAATGCCTCTTGGCAATAAGTTCGCCTATTGTACGAAGTTTTGTGCAATAAAGTTTTAAATAATAATAATAATTAGTCGCCTCTTACGATAGGCCGGGAGTGGCTTAGCAGTATTCTTAACGCCCCTAGCCACAAGGCACAACTATACTATCTACTGCAAGCTTGGCATATATAAAAGATAGTTGTTATAAGTAACACTGTTTTCGAACTGACTTTACTCTATTTTACTTGAATTTTCTTGACTTGACATTACTTCGCTTCACTTTACTTATCTCGACTCGACTCTACTTATTTTTCTCACTGCACCTATAGAGCGATTGTGTGAGCGAGCTGTGTGAACGGCAAAAATGACTTAGCTCGCTGATGAAGCAACTTAACTCGCTACTGTACTTATTGAAGTGTAAATCGCTCTTATCAGACAGTCGTTTGTCTTGTGTCGCCAGGCCGCCAGCTAAGGTGGTAGACATCTGCGTAGAGGAGACGCCCGTGCAGGCGTACGTGCGCCCCGCGCCCGCCGCCGCCCCCCCGCCGCCGCTGCGACACATGCACACCCGGCCCAGCACCACGCGCCTGCAGCTGCGGCTCCACCAGGAGAGCGTGGTGAGTCATGTTGCTGGGACAATGCGACACATGCACACCCGGCCCAGCACCACGCGCCTGCAGCTGCGGCTCCACCAGGAGAGCGTGGTGAGTCATGTTGCTGGGACAATGCGACACATGCACACCCGGCCCAGCACCACGCGCCTGCAGCTGCGGCTCCACCAGGAGAGCGTGGTGAGTCATGTTGCTGGGACAATGCGACACATGCACACCCGGCCCAGCACCACGCGCCTGCAGCTGCGGCTCCACCAGGAGAGCGTGGTGAGTCATGTTGCTGGGACAATGCGACACATGCACCCCGGCCCAGCACCACGCGCCTGCAGCTGCGGCTCCACCAGGAGAGCGTGGTGAGTCATGTTGCTGGGACAATGCGACACATGCACACCCGGCCCAGCACCACGCGCCTGCAGCTGCGGCTCCACCAGGAGAGCGTGGTGAGTGTTGCTGGGACAATGCGACACATGCACACCCGGCCCAGCACCACGCGCCTGCAGCTGCGGCTCCACCAGGAGAGCGTGGTGAGTCATGTTGCTGGGACAATGCGACACATGCACACCCGGCCCAGCACCACGCGCCTGCAGCTGCGGCTCCACCAGGAGAGCGTGGTGAGTCATGTTGCTGGGACAATGCGACACATGCACACCCCCCACCACGCGCCTGCAGCTGCGGCTCCACCAGGAGAGCGTGGTGAGTCATGTTGCTGGGACAATGCGACACATGCACACCCGGCCCAGCACCACGCGCCTGCAGCTGCGGCTCCACAGGAGAGCGTGGTGAGTCATGTTGCTGGGACAATGCGACACATGCACACCCGGCCCAGCACCACGCGCCTGCAGCTGCGGCTCCACCAGAGAGCGTGGTGAGTCATGTTGCTGGGACAATGCGACACATGCACACCCGGCCCAGCACCACGCGCCTGCAGCTGCGGCTCCACCAGGAGAGCGTGGTGAGTCATGTTGCTGGGACAATGCGACACATGCACACCCGGCCCAGCACCACGCGCCTGCAGCTGCGGCTCCACCAGGAGAGCGTGGTGAGTCATGTTGCTGGGACAATGCGACACATGCACACCCGGCCCAGCACCACGCGCCTGCAGCTGCGGCTCCACCAGGAGAGCGTGGTGAGTCATGTTGCTGGGACAATGCGACACATGCACACCCGGCCCAGCACCACGCGCCTGCAGCTGCGGCTCCACCAGGAGAGCGTGGTGAGTCATGTTGCTGGGACAATGCGACACATGCACACCCGGCCCAGCACCACGCGCCTGCAGCTGCGGCTCCACCAGGAGAGCGTGGTGAGTCATGTTGCTGGGACAATGCGACACATGCACACCCGGCCCAGCACCACGCGCCTGCAGCTGCGGCTCCACCAGGAGAGCGTGGTGAGTCATGTTGCTGGGACAATGCGACACATGCACACCCGGCCCAGCACCACGCGCCTGCAGCTGCGGCTCCACCAGGAGAGCGTGGTGAGTCATGTTGCTGGGACAATGGGACGACGTCTGTAGGTAGACCACCACCAGGACCCAGCCGACGATAGATATTGTAATGGTATGGTGGAAACAATGGATGAAGCTGGCAAGGGACCGTAGGGTAGAGAAGTGTGGTAGAGAAGATGCCACGCGCCCGCGCATGCACGCCAAGTCCAGCACCACTAGTCTGCAGGTCCAACCTGTAAATCTGTTAAGTTCAGATTAATTGATGCTAACGCCAACATTGATTTTTCAGATACTGCCAGAACAAATCCAAATCCTACAGCAACAGTTGAGGCAGCACATCCAGCTGACGACATCCAACTTCCTACAAGTTTTCGTCCACCCCATTCATTGGGCATTAGGTCCTACTTATAAAGAATATTTGGTAAGTTAGTCACCATATACTATCATTATCAGCCCATACTTTTCTTACTAAGTCAAATAATCTTTATTTGCATAGGCTTGTATAGAGCACTTCGACACAAATCGTCATACATTAAAAAATATGAAAATAATTTATTTTTAGATAATGTATAATTACATGTAGTTAAATATATATGTTGATAATAAATAGACATTAAGCGATTCTACCACCGGAATCGGAAAGACAAATTCTTCCATCGATCTCTCTTACTGTCATATAAGGGAACCTGTTGTACCTCGGTCATTTCATTCAACGATTTTAAAAAAAAAAAAACAGTTGTAACTATAGCAATTAAAACAACTTTAGCTGTTAGAAGAACTAATGTGGATCATAATATAAATTATATACAAGCATAGATCATCGTTTTGATAGGTTTACATAATCTGAAAAAAATTGGAATGTGGATCAAGGTACAACGGGGGTGATGTACCTTGATCCGCTATGTTGTACCTTTGTATAGCTAGAACTCATCAAATAAAATCCATATTTCTCGACAAATAGCAAAATTTTATTATTTTCAGATTCAACATGTCTTTAAAAAACTTTAAAGTACATAATGCCTCTTTAAAGTACATCTTGACAAGTTAAAATATTTGGCAGCCCTCTTAATGATATTTTTTCTTTAACTAATTTAATAGCACTAGAAAGTGCTGTTCTTGGAACAGGGGTTCGTTTGATGTTGTTTTTGCTACGAGACATTTTACCTGTACAAAAAACAACAAAATTATAAATATGTGCGTTCCTAAACAGAATTAACATAGTACATTTGTACCTTGACCATATGATCAAGGTACAACTGTTTTCCTATGATCAAGGTACAACACCCTACCCTTTCATGTTTATTCGCACATAAAAATTGGGGGTTATGACGAACTCAAATAAGCATACTACATTATAAACTTAGATAAAGTACTTGTTTCAATCAAATGGTTTTGAAAAAATATGTAGGAAATAACAGAAGTAATGAAAGAAATAAAAAATATTTAATATTTTACTTTTATGCCGCGAAAACGTTAAAGTGATCTCCCATGCAAACTCGATACAATGGCCGCCTGCAACTAATTTCATGTTGATTAGTCTTGTGAAAGTTCACTATATCATAGACAAAGAGACATAAAAAAGAGCGCAAACATTTCAAAAACGTAGGGGGCTCTAGGTACAAAGGGTGTCAAGGTACAACAGGTTCCCCTACATTAGATTACATATAGGTTAAGGAAATTTGACAGGTTGTGGTGGTCTGATGTTTGCTGCTGTCGTACTAACTTTATAATTATCTTGTACGTACAGCAGTCACTAGTGAAGATAGCGGACTCGAACCCCAAGTCGGTGGTGAACGTGTGCAACCTCAAGCCCGCCATGGAGCTGTGCGAGACCTGGGCGAAGACCGTCTCCGAAGACACGCCCGAGAACAAGGAGATGGTCGAGTTAGTATGCCTTACAGCATTATCTACCAGTCAGCCATTGGGCGAGTCAGAAATTATATCTATAAACTAGCGGCCGCCCGCGACTTCGTCTGCATGGAAAAGTAACTTTTTACCCCCCTTTTAACCCCTTACAACCCCCTTTTTTGCAATAAAAAGTAGCCTATGTTCTTTCTCAGGGTCTAGATCATCTGTATACCAAATTTCATTAAATCCGTTCAGTAGTTTTGACGTGAAAGAGAAACAGACCTCCTTCGCATTTATAATAATGGCCCGCCCTCACTTCGCTTCGGGACCGTAATCCAGAAACGAACCAATAGATGGGCGTTGTGTCCAATTACATCGCGCAAGCGTTTCGTGTTTTCGGTTTACCTACCGGTTTGTCGTGTCTATAGAAGTTATCCCTTTATAAATAGTATAGAAGATTATATCTTGTATACATTTTTCTGTTTACGTGTGCCAAAATGTTAAACTAATTTTATTTCTTTTTCAGATTTATACAAAGTGAATCAGAAAGATGGTAAGCACCTATACTTATAACAGATACTATAGTTTATGATACTAGTTAATTTATGTTCGTCGTTTTCTAAATTGACTTGACCGGGAATCGAACCCGGGACCTTTCGCGCTTAGGGCGAACACCTTAGCCACTGCGCCATCGAGGCCGTCATTATATACAGTACACCTTTTAGCTGCCTATGGCCTTATCCAGGCACTTGCCTATAACTGCTGTGTCCCGGACCCCTTTACGAAAAAAAACTTATTTCCAATTGGGTATTTGACTAATCCCGATATAGTAAAAATATTGATACTCTATCAAAATATTGGTAAATAAAAACCAATGGCCAACATTTTCAGTTAAAAATATAACGTCTAGCTGGTTTAGTGAGCATTCAAAGTTTCATGGGCAAGTGCATTTTTAAAGTATAAAATTAAAAAAAAAATTATGTCATTGAACTACGCGTACATTTTCCACCAACTTTTATTATAAAACCATTTACTTATACGAAACATTTGATATAGCTACTAAACCAAATTTACTAGACGCGCACACAGAAGTTTGAGTTTGTTTGTTATAGAGCGTTTTTATTGCTCTTGAAATTGTGATATCTCAGGTAATTCAAATGAGAATCAAGTGATTCTTTCAACGATGTTTCTTAAATTTAGGCGTCTTTTGATTAAACACATAAAAAAAAATTAGTCAAATACCCAATTGATTTACAACATATTGTCAGACACCGCGCTCGTGCCGCAGATGAGAGGTACAGACGCACCGCACCTGCAATAAAAAGCATATTCATTCATTCATTCATTGTGTTACAATGAAATTTGTTTCGGCAGCCAGCGTCGCATAATCCAGAACAACTTGTACTCGGGCGACTTCCACGAGACGTTCAAGCGGACGGTGGCCAACAGCCCGGTGTTCCTGTACCCGTTCCTGCTGCCGCCCATGCCCTACCGGCCCGAGTCCGCCTCGCGGAGGTTCAACTACACGCCTTCTGAGGACGCGTGAGTGAATAACGTTACTTTGTATAAACTAGCAATTTACTTAGATATAGAATGCATATAGTTCGTGCCAAACAATCTTGCAATAAAAGTCATTCACCCCACTTGTACCAAGAAGTCGTCAAAATTCGCGATACAGATCGCTTCCCATAATAAACTGTCGATAAAATTACATATGCCGTGTTTCATATCATAATACCAAACGTCAAAGTTTAGTCTATTGTGAAGTTCGCACGTCAAGGAATATGAAACACGGCAAATGTATTTTTATCGACAGTTTAGTATGGAAAGCGATCTGTATCGCGAATTTTGACGACTTCTTAGTACAAGTGGCACGTGGGATGAACTATAAAACGTCATAGAAAACCCTTTTTTTGCGTCGTCTAGACATTTCATTGCAATATGCCCCTTTTTTATGATCACAAATCAAGGTGCCACCTATTAAGGCGTATCACTTGATGGTAAGCGATTGCTGCCGCCCATGCCCTACCGGCCCGAGTCCGCCTCGCGGAGGTTCAACTACACGCCCTCTGAGGACGCGTGAGTGAATATCTTACTCATTTTCGCATTTCACATTTTAACTGGCCAGATGGCGCATTTGGTAGTGACCCTGCCTCATGCGCCAAAGGTCGAGGTTTCGTTGCCCACCCTGGACAAACTTTCGTGTGATGAACACTTATGTTTGTTCAGTATCTGGGTGTTATATAATGTATTTAAGTATAATATTTGTGTTTCTGTTGTCTGACATCTGTAACACAAGTGCTTAAGCTACTTAGTACGGAGTCAGGTCAATATGAGTGTTGTGTGAATTTATTAATATCATTCATTTGTTGAGGTATTTACTCTAAACTTGTAACACGGGTTTTTGCAAATGAAAAAACCGATAGTAATTTTGATATAATACGTCAAAATGTAATCTTGATGGAGCAGTCAACATAACGCTATTTATCGGGTTTATTTTTGCATAAATTCTTATTACCAAACTTCCCGAATCCTTGACCATAGTCCAAGCGTACCCTGGGGTCAGTAGCTTTGGTCGCAACTGAAAATGACATGCTGAGATGCTACGGCCTCACAGAAGACCGACGTGAAGCAGCACTTGCGCTCTGTTACGTCGTGTGAGTGACGGTACAGCTGTAGGCCCATTTGGGGGAAAGGAGTTTAAAGATTGGAAGTGTACTCGTGACCCTACTTTTTTTTGCAGGTGTCTATGAGCGGCGGCAATCGCTTGCCATCAGGTGATCCATCTGCTCGTCTTATATCTATTCTAGAAATAAAAGCGCTCAGGGTACGCTTTTATTTTATAGAATAGGTATCAGACAATAGATTTGGTCGCATTGGCAATGACATGTTCATATGACGTTGGACCCACTCCTCCAAGAGTCGAAACTCACATATCGTTATATCCCCACAGCCTAATGGCGATCGGTCTCCAACAATTCTGGGAGTACGTGGACAGCAACCCGCAGATGTACAAGAAGCCAGCGCGGCCGAACCCGCGCCACCGCTGGGGCCTCGCCTACACGCTGGACCTCATGGTGAAGCACATGTTCCCCTGGCTGTCGCCCAGCGCGCTCATGCACCACGTGGCGCACCACCGCCGCGCGCGCAACAAGGACAACCCCATACACGTGAGTGAGACACCACGCAGCCAAATACCAGGTCGCACCACCGCCGCGTGCAACAAGGACAACCCCATACACGTGAGTGAGACACCACGCAGCCAAATACCAGGTCGCACCACCGCCGCGTGCAACAAGGACAACCCCATACACGTGAGTGAGACACCACGCAGCCAAATACCAGGTCGCACCACCGCCGCGTGCAACAAGGACAACCCCATACACGTGAGTGAGACACCACGCAGCCAAATACCAGGTCGCACCACCGCCGCGTGCAACAAGGACAACCCCATACACGTGAGTGAGACACCACGCAGCCAAATACCAGGTCGCACCACCGCCGCGTGCAACAAGGACACCCCATACACGTGAGTGAGACACCACGCAGCCAAATACCAGGTCGCACCACGCCGCGTGCAACAAGGACAACCCATACACGTGAGTGAGACACCACGCAGCCAAATACCAGGTCGCACCACCGCCGCGTGCAACAAGGACAACCCATACACGTGAGTGAGACACCACGCAGCCAAATACCAGGTCGCACCACCGCCGCGTGCAACAAGGACAACCCATACACGTGAGTGAGACACCACGCAGCCAAATACCAGGTCGCACCACCGCCGCGTGCAACAAGGACAACCCATACACGTGAGTGAGACACCACGCAGCCAAATACCAGGTCGCACCACCGCCGCGTGCAACAAGGACAACCCATACACGTGAGTGAGACACACGCAGCCAAATACCAGGTCGCACCACCGCCGCGTGCAACAAGGACAACCCATACACGTGAGTGAGACACCACGCAGCCAAATACCAGGTCGCACCACCGCCGCGTGCAACAAGGACAACCCATACACGTGAGTGAGGACACCACGCAGCCAAATACCAGGTCGCACCACCGCCGCGTGCAACAAGGACAACCCATACACGTGAGTGAGACACCACGCAGCCAAATACCAGGTCGCACCACCGCCGCGTGCAACAAGGACAACCCATACAGTGAGTGAGACACCACGCAGCCAAATACCAGGTCGCACCACCGCCGCGTGCAACAAGGACAACCCATACACGTGAGTGAGACACCACGCAGCCAATACCAGGTCGCACCACCGCCGCGTGCAACAAGGACAACCCATACACGTGAGTGAGACACCACGCAGCCAAATACCAGGTCGCACCACCGCCGCGTGCAACAAGGACAACCCATACACGTGAGTGAGACACCACGCAGCCAAATACCAGGTCGCACCACCGCGCGTGCAACAAGGACAACCCATACACGTGAGTGAGACACCACGCGGCCAAATACCAGGTCGCACCACCGCCGCGTGCAACAAGGACAACCCATACACGTGAGTGAGACACCACGCAGCCAAATACCAGGTCGCACCACCGCCGCGTGCAACAAGGACAACCCATACACGTGAGTGAGACACCACGCAGCCAAATACCAGGTCGCACCAC
Organism: Cnaphalocrocis medinalis; assembly: GCA_014851415.1. NCBI lineage: Eukaryota > Metazoa > Arthropoda > Insecta > Lepidoptera > Crambidae > Cnaphalocrocis > Cnaphalocrocis medinalis. The sequence continues at coordinate 12,665 of JABMDO010000597.1, read as the reverse complement.
CGCCGCGTGCAACAAGGACAACCCATACACGTGAGTGAGACACCACGCAGCCAAATACCAGGTCGCACCACCGCCGCGTGCAACAAGGACAACCCATACACGTGAGTGAGACACCACGCAGCCAAATACCAGGTCGCACCACCGCCGCGTGCAACAAGGACAACCCATACACGTGAGTGAGACACCACGCAGCCAAATACCAGGTCGCACCACCGCCGCGTGCAACAAGGACAACCCATACACGTGAGGAGACACCACGCAGCCAAATACCAGGTCGCACCACCGCCGCGTGCAACAAGGACAACCCATACACGTGAGTGAGACACCACGCAGCCAAATACCAGGTCGCACCACCGCCGCGTGCAACAAGGACAACCCATACACGTGAGTGAGACACCACGCAGCCAAATACCAGGTCGCACCACCGCCGCGTGCAACAAGGACAACCCATACACGTGAGTGAGACACCACGCAGCCAAATACCAGGTCGCACCACCGCCGTGCAACAAGGACAACCCATACACGTGAGTGAGACACCACGCAGCCAAATACCAGGTCGCACCACCGCCGCGTGCAACAGGACAACCCATACACGTGAGTGAGACACCACGCAGCCAAATACCAGGTCGCACCACCGCCGCGTGCAACAAGGACAACCCCATACACGTGAGTGAGACACCACGCAGCCAAATACCAGGTCGTCGAAGTCTCCATCCAACTTACTACAGCCGGCCATCATTCTCCAGAATGTACTACATTATCTTACTGACCCCAATAAGTTCTGAACATACAAACTAACCAATAATATCTGAACATTCAGTACTGCATTAATATCTGAGCAGATGCTGTCATTTACTTCTGAACATACAATAACCAATAATATCTGAACTGTCATCCTTAACGCACGTCAATACCAATGCGAGGTTGCCTATCGTTTTAGAAATCTATTTGGCAACGTCGCTTCGTCGCTCAACATACTTATATAAAGCTCGATTACAATGACTGATCATGATAAGGGCTGTTTTTTGGGGTGTTGGGGATTATTTTTGCGGAAAAGTTTCGACAACCTGAGAGTTTTTTGATTAATCATATCAAAAAATAAAGGTTTTTGATATTTAAGACAAAACAAAATTGCGGCCATTTTTGCGACATCAACTTTTTTGTTACAGCAGTTATTCGAAAAGTAAAAAGTGTCTCTGATCACCTGAATGAATGAATGAATCATCAATCTCATCATATAAACGAATACAATCATCTTTAACATGTACGCTTCGTGACCGCTCGTTGGTAATAAATATCTTGTTTTTTGATGAAACTCCTTAGTTTCCATTACTGTTAATGCCTACACCTGGCCACACACTTTTAAAAATAATTTCAGATTCAATATGTAATGACACTTTGTTTCTTTTCTTTACGTACTTTGTTTATCCTGATATATGACTGACATCTGCTCAGATATTAATGCAGTACTGAGTGTTCAGATATTATTGGTTAGTTCCATGTTCAGAAGTTAATGACTGGCACCTGCTCAGATAATTATGCAGTACTGAATGTTCAGATATTAATGGTTTCTTGTAGCGTTCAAAACTTATTGACATTTTAATTTGTTCAGATATATTTGGTCATCTTGTCTGCTACGATATATCTGACGGCGACTGTACAAGTGACAAGTGAGGTGAATGACCTTTATTGCAAGTTTAACTGGCACGAACTATATCTGATTTTTATACACGAAAAACCAACTTGTAAGGAAGATTGCTGCTTGTAAAACTATAACTACACTAACTCAATTATGTCATTTACTTATTTTTTTTATTTCTTTATCCCAGGAATAGTAACAACGTACCAAATAAAAATCACCGCACGCGCAAGCGGAGCAAAGAACCTCTACACAAAGAGGACGATCTGCAGGTTATTCGAGAAGTTCGATCCAGACTTCGACGACGCGTTGGTGCTGTCGAAGAACCTCGAGCAGGCGTTCAAGGAGGAGATGCTGGACTTGCACGTGGAGTTCATAGGGTTCCTCACGGCCGAGCAGGCGGACAAGATCGGCAGGTTCAGGGACTACTTCGTGGTTAACTGTGTTGAGGGGCTAGTGGCGAAGGTGGAGGTGAGTTTCACTTAATGTACCCTTTTTACTTTTTTTTAATTTAGGTATTAGGTATTTAAACAAAATTACATTAAGTTTTTACGAATTACAAAAACCGATTGTCGGTTTGTATGGAAGATGTTATTCCCGTCTATAAAAATATAGATATTAAAGAAAGAAAGAAGAAATGTTTATTTGGGACCAAAAATTTACGAAACATAAACAAAACAATAGCCTTAGCTACAATGACGAAACTAGCGCCGCCAACCTATTTACACTGATTGTGGCGACAATATGATATTTTTTAAGAAAGTACCTAGATCTCTACAAAATTAGATGCAAGTTAATAGAATTTTTCGAGATGCAATACAAAATTTTAACACGCGACAAGTAATAATAATGTCAATTATTGCTAAAAGTGGCGTTTTTACAATAATGAACATTATTGTTCGCCACAATCAGTGTAAATAGGTTGGCGGCTCTAGCTTCGTCGTCATGTTTTTTTTTATATTGATGACAATCACGATGACCCCACTCCGCCTGATGATAATTGGTCGTGAGATCCAAATATGAGATTGACAGGCATAAAAGAAAAGACAAAGTGGCCATTGAGTCTGTCACTCTCACCCTGAAGGCCTGCTGAGATGACGTTTCACCGCCGTCTAAAAACCCAGCGAATTGAAGGAGGGGGAAACACTTCTGGAACGGCATTCCATGGACTTATGGTTCGGTGGCTGGAACGCGGAGCTAAACCTCTTGGTGTTGCGCCGGGCATTGTCCTAGCTGGTAGTTGTGATGGCAACGCTTTCCAGTACGTGTTGTTCCACCCTGTATACCCTTGGTTCAAATCATGTGGATGTTAAACTGACAACAGTGCCTATGTGTCATTCTCCATACATTTTTCCACTCAATTTGACAGGACGCCAGGAAGAGTCAAAATGTATAGAAACTTGATATTTGGGTCTGTCAGTTTACTCCACATGATTAAAAACTATACCCAAAACTGGAATTCGAGACCAAAAATCTACTACAATGTTGCTAATGCATAAAATGATCGTACCATAGTATACCTCTTTTTTCTAAAAACACTCGCTGATGTAATTTATTTATTGGTATATTGATTCTATAATTAAAAAAATATTTATTTACTTTTTTTCACGTAAATATAAGACACTTTAATAAAAACTTAACCATCCGAATTTTAGTTTTCAAAGATGGTATTGCGCTTGTAACATTCAGGTGTTAATAACATTTTGTATCTACCCATACATTTTAACAATGTCTGGAAACTGGCATTTCAGTCTGCATAATAAGACAAATAATGCCAGAATGGTTGGCGGAACCTAAAAAAATCACTTGAGAATGACATAGGTGACTTTAACAGATTTGACAGTGACGTATCTGTCGTAGATTTTTGGTCTAATTACGTATCCACAATATATTTTTATAAATTGTAGCCTATGTGTTATTCTGATGTATAAGCTATATTGTGGTAAAGTTTCATTCTAATCCATTCAGTAGTTTTTACGTGAAAGAGTAACAAACATCCATACTTACAAACTTTCCCCTTTATAATGGTAGTAGGATATAGCCTCTTAATATTTCCCTCCAGGAGCTAGTGAAAGACCCTAACCACCGCGAGTCGATCCTGCACCAGCTGAGCGCGTGCTTCGGCGCGCGCTGGAGCGCCTGCGGTCTGTGCGCGGCGCTGCTGGCGCGCATGCAAGGCTACCCGCGCCTCGCCGCATACACCTTCCACCTGTTCCCGCACTGGTGGCGAAAACCGTGAGTGACCTCTCTTTCAATTCTCTCTTTCTTCTTTCTCTCTTGTGTCCCTCTTCTCTCTCTCTCTTCTTTGATCTTATGTCCCTCTCTCCTAAATAATAATAATAATATAATATTTCACTACATCACATACATTGGTCTGACTCTGAGATAGGTAGCTCAAGCACCTGTGTTACAGATATCAGAACCAACAGTGGGATTACAAATATATACATATAATACTTTTATTTGTAATACATACTTATAATCATAGAAAACACCCAGACCATACAAACGAGACATGTTCATGTCACCCAAATGTTGTACTGTGCGGGGATCGAACCCGCAACCCTTGGCCCAGACGCAGCATTCACTACCACTGAACCAACCGGATCGTCTCTCCTCTCTCCTATCTTTCTCTCTTTTGTCTCTATCTATTCCCCTCTCTCTCTTCTTTCTCTCTTTATCCTCTCTCCTCTCTCTTCTTTCTCTCTTTTGTCCCTCTCTCTTCTCTCTCTCTCCCTTTTTTCTCAAAATCATAAATTGTTTATTTAAGTTCATAATTACGAGTATGTAAAACGTTTATGAATCTCACATTATGTATATTAATTTTACTACATATGTAAAACTCACAGCTGATTCGGAATGTCAATTTCTACCAAGAAAAACCAGCAAGAAATTCAGTAGATACTCTTTTTACTTTTGTAATCATTACAGCTTTCTCTTCTCTTTCTCTCTCTTCGTATGATTGGATTGATGTTTTTAGAGTCTTTTAACTGTCTTTCTACTGGCCTCTCTTGCTCTCTTTCTTACCATACCATATCACGTACCGATATTGAAAGAAACTTTTTCTTTATTATTTAGGAATCCAGAAAAAACTAGTGAAGAAACAGAAATAGCTGCCTCGAAAGAATCTGAAACGCACAAGGATCAGCAGCCTGGGGCTATGGAGGAGGAGGACCCAGCGGACGACGCCGTCACCGATGGCGAAGGGATCTTCAACCCGTCACACTACGAAGCTGATCATTCTTCCAGGTATGAATGAATATAACATTTATTTCGACACACAAACATACACAGACAATAATAAAACAAACACACAATAATAAATTTAAATATACATAACATAACATAATGGTACAGGTTGCGTGATCGTGTCAGAAATGATGAGATCCGCAGGAGATGAGGGTCACGGACATAGCCCAAAGAATTGCGTGGCTGAAGTGGCAATGGGCAGGGCACATTGCGAGGAGAACAGACGGCCGTTGTGGGGTGGAAAGGTCCTTGAGTGGAGGCCACGTTCAGGAGGCCGCAGCCCGTGGCAGGCCTCCACCAGGTGGACCGACGATCTGGTGACGGTCGCGGGCGAGCCAATTGGATGCGGTGGCACAGGATCCGATCTGTGTGGAGAACTTTGGGGGAGGCCTATGTCCAGCAGTGGACGTCTATTAGCTGAAATGATGATGATGATGAACATAATGGTATGTGCAATACGATGAATGACCAAGGCCTCACAAACTTCGCAAAAGACCGGCGTGGAGGCCTCCGAGGATGCCGGAAATCGCTTACCATCAGGACCTAAGGTGATCTGTCTGCTCGTCTGCATCACATAAAAAAGCTAAAAACGGGCTTTACGGTTCTTCGGTTCACTTGACAACTGATAATTTAAATATCATTATTCATGTTTTACTTTGTTTCTTATACAGTGGCGACGATGATAGTGACGCTGGATCTGTGCAAACAGCCTTGAGCCAAGCAGTAGAAGCGGAAGCTGTCCCAGATCAAAAGGTAATGGTTATTACTAAATTGTGGGTTGAAGCCGTGGCAGTTGGCAGGGGTGACACTTGGCGGACAGTTGTCCAAACCACCACAGTGGGTATTGGGAGCATGCCCACAACCTTCAATAGACTGTACGTCACACTTTAGACAGAGATTTTAAGAGAGTGAGACCCCTCTTGAGGGAATGAGAGGGGTGATGGATGTGTCAACCAACTTAGGGGGACGAGCCGCCGGACCCCCCGTCAATAGTGGTCAGTATAGCCATGCGCCCCCATACCTCCCCCCTCTAAAAACCCCTAGCTACGTCAATATGCACAACGTCTAGTCTGAACGTTTATTGAAATTTTGACCCATCATCAATGTTCTGATTCCATATTCTTCTTCTTTTGTCTTAGTTCTATCGGGAAACAGTACAACTGGCTAGTTTCTTTTACACATTGGTCATGTACACATTGAGTTAAACCTATTTTTTTCCCATGTCTACAGGAACTCACAACAGAAAACCATGTGGATACCCATCCAAGCTATGCAAGACTGAGCCAACAGAAGATTCGCTTCCGATATGTCTATGATGATTCATGTCCGAAGACGAAAAACCATCATCAAGACTGAACAGCCCGAGTGGAAGAGGGAAGAAGACAAACTCATATTAGAAGTGCTCAAAGCCAATCTGACCCGGAAGAACGTAAAGATTAAAACAATCTTAGAAATTCTGGATGAAAGCAAGTTGTTGAAGTATTGTCGGAGAGTTTGCCAAACAAATCCAGGGCATATAGTGCAGGAGAGAGTCGCGTATTTATTAAACGTCCTACTACTAGGAGAACCTTAGCATAATATTTATTTTAATAAATTATTTTTTGTCTTTTAATTGGTTATTTATTTAGGACGACTAACAACATACAGGTTGTATCTGTAAACATTTACAATTCTTCAACCATGCAAAATGACCAACCCACATGCATGATCGACTCTGTAAGAAAAGTTAACATTTTATTTTTGCCAAAAGTTATTGAAATAATGTTCAAAATGGTTAGTAGAACACGAGGTTAAGGGATTTAAATGTTTAGCGATACACCCTGTATGTACACAATGGTATATACCTTTACTCTTCATAAATATATACAAAAGTTGCAGAACAAGCACATTATCAAAATGCATCAAGAAAGTCACGAAATTCATTGATGGCGCCACTGCCGCTTACGTAATAGAGTAGGTATGGTATGGTTTAATACTGTGGAACTTTGTAATAGTTCCTCAAGAATAAATGTTCCGACTTTATTGACAGAGTATATAAACGCATGCGCAATAAACAAATGACAAATAAAACATCTAGGGAGGGCCCCTAGATGTTATGAGTTCGAAACGAAAAGGATAGGGATAAAGAGTCAAGAACGAATTATTTTAGTTCTGAAAAATCTGGCTTTCGAACGAAATTAAGATGTCCATTTTGGGTAACAGAGCTGCCGCGTGTCGCTTTCCCGAGAGACCGTCAGTTAACTTTATCACTTAAGAAAACATTAAAATGCTTACAAAGACTATCCATAAATAAGTTAATGAACATTTATATAGGACGTGCGGCAGTAAGACACACGTTGGCGGCACTACCGCTTATAGGTCAGAGGATGGTTACCCCCTTAGTGGGAAACCAATAATGGGAACTCCGTTAGTTCTTCAAAAAATCTGTGAAAAACTATACTCTAACTACTATACTCTCTAAAAACTATACTTTAAACAAATACATACATCTGTTATCATGTAATATACTTTCTTGATAAAAATGTAAATATACTCCTCAATCAAGCTCTTTCAAGCTATAATCACACACACAAAATCCTTCACTTACATTATAGTCTGTTTCAATTATGATGTCCCCCTGGACATTTCGAAGAACGTAACTCTGCACGTTACGTGTACGTAACGCGCGAGATCTATACAGGGTGGTTTTTTTAGTGACGTCAATAATTTTTTTTTAGATTCCTCACCTGGGGGTATCCAAAAATACCCCATGTAGGTTCAGCGATTTTTTGTAGTTTTCGAGTTATAATTTTTTTAAAGGTTTTTTTAAGTATTCTGCCAGCGAGGCTTAAAAAATTCATAACTTTTTTTTTATTGGCTATTTTGTAATTATTTTTTTAATGACTGATTTTTTTAAATTTTATTTCATAATAAAAAAATATTTGGCTCCCTAAAACCCCTTAATGTTACCCAAAAAGGTCTTGAAAGTTAGGATTTTAGTTTTCAGTAGGATTTACTCAAACATTCAACTTCAAATTAAAATACAAAGAGGAGTTTCCATAGCTTTGAAGTGAGTTTAAAAACTTCACAGGGTCCTAAACTATCCATATCATGAAAAAAAAATACTACTTAATGGGCCTTTTTTTGAAGTTATCGACCTCCGAACGCAGATAGGCTGAAAATGTATGAAACTCAATAAGGCAATTTTTGCTCGATTGAAGGATTTACTCAATATTTAACTTTAATTTAAAGTACAAAAAGGAGTTTTAATAGCTTCGGATTAAGTTTAGAAACTTAACAGGGTCCTAAACTACCAATATCATAAAAAAATAAAACTACTTTATTAGCCTCTTTTTGTGCCTGTGCTTGTTACTCAATGACTTGGATTGTGCGGTACTATGAGTTACTCACTAAGCCAATACGTGAGTTATAATCAGAGTCTAGTCAACACAGCGTAATTAGTTCAATATGGAGAGAAAATAACGCAAACAAAACACGTGCGCTTTTTATTTACTTTCTTTTATGTGATAGGTAGCAGACAAACAGACGGATCACCTGATGGTAAGCAATGGCAGCCGCCCATAGACACCTTCAACACCAGTAGAGTATCAAGTGCGCTGCCTTTAACCCCCTTTCCCCTAATTGGGCCTCCGGTGCCCTCACTCACTCGACGAAACACAGCGCAGGTGCTGCCGCCGGTCTTCCGCCGGCTGGACGCCGGTCTTCTGTGAGGCCGTGGTATCACACTGGTCGAGCCGGCCCATTCATGCCGAAGCGTGCTTTTTTAAAACTATCGCAATTTCAAGGTTTATTTACTATTGGAATGTTAAAAAGTAGAAAAATAGCTTCAATTGAGTTTCATACATTTTCAGCCTATCTGCACAGCTGCGTTCGGAGGCCGATTACTTCAAAAAGAGGCTTATAAAGTAGTATTATTTTTTCATGATATTGGTAGTTTAGGACCCTGTTAAGTTTCTAAACTTATTCCGAAGCTATTAAAACTTCTTTTTGTACTTTAAATTGAAGTTAAATGTTTGAGTAAATCCTTCAATCGAGCAAAAATTGCCTTATTGAGTTTCATACATTTTCAGCCTATCTGTGTTCGGAGGTCGATAACTTCAAAAAAAGGCCCATTAAGTAGTATTTTTTTTTCATGATATTGATAGTTTAGGGCCCTGTGAAGTTTTTAAACTTACTTTGAAGCTATGGAAACTCCTCTTTGTATTTTTAATTTGAAGTTGAATGTTTGAGTAAATCCTACTGAAAACTAAAATCCTAACTTTCAAGACCTTTTTTGGGTAACATTAAGGGGTTTTAGGGAGCCAAATATTTTTTTTATTATGAATAACATTCTAGAAAATTATGCCATAAAAAAAGAATTACAAAATAGCCAATAAAAAAAAAGTTATGAATTTTTTAAGCCTCGCTGGCAGAAAACTTGAAAAAAACCTTTAAAAAAATTATAACTCGAAAACTACAAAAAATCGCTGAACATACATGGGGTATTTTTGAATACCCCTAGGAGTGAGGAATCTAAAAAAAAATTATTGACGTCACTAGTTAGACCACCCTGTAGATCAAATCAAATATTATATCTTTTCGTACTTGGTAGTATATCGTCATGAGGAAAATATACAATTATACAAAAATACCCTACAATTATAGTCTGTTTCAATACATTCAATTATGAAGTCCCTTTTTGTATTTGGTAGTTAATAGTCATTTGAAAATTATACAATAATCCAAAAACATCCTACAATTGATTCACAAGCAAAATTAACATATTGGTTTTGATATAATGCTCAAAATAATTGTAAACTTCAAAATAAACAATAGTTATTTTTGCGCGATTGCGGTTACGTACTAGATTTGTGATTGACTTTTGAACATAGTGACGCACCTCAAGTCTTCGGCATGTTCCAGAGATACAAAATTCTATATTTGCCGATTTAAAAAATCGGTTCAACCATCAATCTTCCATTTTGAGTGTCACTTCAATCACACGAGGAGAGTGCAGAAAAGCCTCGACTAAGTTTGCAGCATGAAACAATAGCGTGATGCGACCTTGAGTGCGCAGAAACCAATTTCAGTAGAAATCATCTGTTCTACAAGTGCGCAAAACTACCGGTCATCGCTATTGTTAGATGCCGCGGACTATACAATAAGACGTACGTGTTTTTTCTTAAGGCTTGTACATGCGCGGATTGGGCACTTTTGTGGTATGTTTAACCTCCCGGTAAATCGTTAAGAACGATACCTAAAAAAAATACATGTTATAGACTGGATTTCGATCTTGAATTTCTGACGAGGATTTTATTCAATGTTTATAGTTCATTAGGAAAAAAATATAACGTAAAAATCGATTTTATGCAAAATATTGGATAAACTACGAAACTAAACAGTTCAGATGACTGATTTTTTTATATATAATACAATACAATGTACACTACAATCCCTGAAGAGGAATTCTTGTTTCTTGGCTTAATAATTTTGTAATTAATAATATTCTGTTTTTTGATATACGCGAGCGCGAGTACTCTCTATGCTCAAGGCCGTTGGCGCATGTACAAGCCTTAAGTTAGTTTGTTGTTTTGTTGTTGAGTGTCGTTTATTGTTTTGTTTGTAATGCCAAATAAAGTCTGAAAGTGTTCTTTCGACAAACTCTAAAAAACCTTAGTTGTTGAAAATTACTTTGATTAAAATTGGTTACAAATATGGTTATGGTTAAAGAACTTTATTATTTCTCATTAGAATTACAAAGGTATTCACTTATTGAGAAACAAACCTTTTCTTAGTAACTAAGATTACAAATTATAGTAGGTATCGAAGCAAAACGAGCGATGTACAGACACATATCCAATTAGTATTATAAACAGGGTACAAATTGGTTACAAATCGATAATCGATGCCGCTGAATATCGATTTCTAAGAGTACTTCCCTAGTACTGAACTTTTGACATCTTTCCAAGGGACATCATAATTGAAATAGACTATAATAATAACTGGATGAGAAAGCGTCAAAACCACCCATCGCGCTTTATTTTCCCAATGTCAAGTCAAATTTACAATGACATACAAATTACAAGTTCTTTGGCTTGATTTCTGAACGAAAGGTAAAACGTCAAAACACGCGCAGCACAGTGTTTTGGCAAATTTTCGATTTAATTTGTATTTTTACGAAAAACTACGCGATGGCTCGAAACTGCAATGAAAATGAAGATGAAAAAATTGATCCAGCATCAGTTACATCTAATGTGAAGAGTTCTATCAAACAAGTAAGCGTTTTCATACATTTGTAACATCATAATATCCTTAATACAAAAATAATATCCTTAAAATAAATAAGTACCAATATGATAAACGTATGTAATATTTTTACCATCTTTATAATAAACGGCTGAAGGAGACACAGAATAAATATTCATAAAAGAGATAGTGTTTGCTGCTGCCTTAATTAGTAAATATTAAAACAAAATTAATATAATCGGTAAAACCTCAATTTTAATTAGGTATTTTGTTACCATTTCCCAATTTCAGGAAATAATCAAGGATCTGCTAAATGGGTCATTCCAAGACAATAAGACAAAGCTGGGAAATGACGCCCTGTCGCTGGTGGTTGAGGTAGCCAAGTGCCTGGTCACCGAGACCTGCCTGCGCGCCTCCACCCAGGCTCTGCGCGAGTCCTGCGACAGGGTAGACCTTGAGCATGTCGAGAAGTGCCTTCCCCAACTGGTAAGTTTATCAGGCAACACAGTCATCATCGGCAACCCATACACGTCCACTGCTGGACATAGGTCTCCCCTAATGTATGCCACTGCTCCCGATTTCCAGCCACTCTCATCCAGCCCACACCAGCCAGCCTTCGAATGTCATCATCCCATCTTGTCACAGGGCATCACTATGCTTACCGAGTCGTGGTCTCCACTCAAGGACTTAACGGCTCCAACAGTTGTCAGTTCTGCGTTCTATTTAAATATTATATTTGTAAATCTCTGTTGTTTGATATCTGTATCACAATTGCTTTTTTTTTTTTTTTTTTTTTTTTTTTTATGAGATAGGGGGCCAGACGAACAGACGGTTCACCTGATGGTAAGTGATTACCGCCGCCCATGGACACCCGCAACACCAGAGGAGTCGCAAATGCGCTGCCGACCTTTTAAGAAGGAATACGCTCGCTTTTTGAAGGTTTGTGGGTCGTATCGGTTCGGAAATACCGCTGGTGACAGTTCATTCCATAGTTTTGTAGTTCGAGGCAGAAAGTTTCTCGAGAAACGCACAGTTGAAGATTGCATCTAAGCATCTAAATGATGTGGGTGAAACTGTTGTCGAGTGGAACGGTGGCGAAATGAAGCGGCAGGAATCAATCCGAACAATACCTCAGAGCATTCCCCATGGTATATTCGGTAGAATACACATAGCGAAGCTACATCTCTACGCAGCGCCAAGGGATCGACCCTACTGCAAATATCTTGGCAGTCAACGATTCGAGTCGCTCTCCGTTGAATCCGGTCTAGAGGAGAAGCTGGTACATGGGCGCCCCTGCCCAAAGATGAGAACAGTATTCCATATGCGGCCGAACTTGCGCCTTATACAGCAATAGACGATGGGCCGGAGTGAAATACCGTCTCGATCGATTGAGGACGCCAAGCTTTTTTGAGGCTAATTTAGCCTTGCCCTCTAGATGACCGCGGAACTGGACTTCGCTCGATATGTCAACGCCAAGTATCGAGATATTAGCTGAGGCAATTAAGGGGATACTCTCAAAATAAGGAGATACGTCCCACGGTAGCTTTTTTGC
>JABMDO010000596.1:0-25307 GCA_014851415.1 Cnaphalocrocis medinalis | reverse complement strand
TCGGTAGAATACACATAGCGAAGCTACATCTCTACGCAGCGCCAAGGGATCGAGCCTACTGCAAATATCTTGGCAGTCAACGATTCGAGTCGCTCTCCGTTGAATCCGGTCTAGAGGGAGAAGCTGGTACATGGGCGCCCCTGCCCAAAGATGAGAACAGTATTCCATATGCGGCCGAACTTGCGCCTTATACAGCAATAGACGATGGGCCGGAGTGAAATACCGTCTCGATCGATTGAGGACGCCAAGCTTTTTTGAGGCTAATTTAGCCTTGCCCTCTAGATGACCGCGGAACTGGACTTCGCTCGATATGTCAACGCCAAGTATCGAGATATTAGCTGAGGCAATTAAGGGGATACTCTCAAAATAAGGAGATACGTCCCACGGTAGCTTTTTTGCGGTGAACGCGCAATCTGTCCGCGGTTACTGCCTGGGTTTGATTGTACGGGGCGCTATGTTGTCACGGTGAGTCAAAGTCAAAATATTTTTGTTTGCATAGGCTTTTGTTTACAGCATTTACAAATCAGCGTTTTTATCGCCAAATAATGAGCATGCATGTTATCTATCGTTATCTATCTACTAGTGGCCCGCCCTCACTTTGTTTCGGGACCGTAATTCATAAATGAACCAATAGATCAATTACATCGCGCAAGCGTTTCGTGTTTTCGGTTTACCTATAAGCCTTGTCGTTGTCTGTAGATGTTATCTCTTTATAAAATAGTATAGATTAATATAATTACTCTGCAGGGCGCGGACGACCTGCTGGTGAAGGTGTGGAGCGCGAGCGACGGGCGGCTGCTGGCGACGCTCCGGGGGGCGGGGGCCGAGATCACGGACGTGTGCGCGTCCGCCGACGGAGCCCTGCTGGCGTGCGGCTCCGTGGAGCGCCTCGTGCGCGTCTGGTGCCTCGTCACCGGCGCGCCCAAGGCCGTGCTGCACGCGCACGCCGGTAACGACATACAGATACAACACACAACACAACATCTCCCTTGATCAACAGTCCTTTACCCAAAGGTTGCCTGGAAGAGATCGCTCATAGTGATAAGGCCGCCTTTGTTGCACATTACTCCTGTTATAACTAGTTTTAAGTTTTATACCTGTTCTGTGTGCAATAAAAAGCATATTCATTCATTCAATCATTCATCTCATACATCGACCTGACTCCGTACTAAGTAGTAGCTTAAGCACTTGTGTTACAGATATCAGACAACAGAGGAACACAAATATAATACCTAAATACATATATAACACCCAGACACTGAACAAACACAAGTGTTCATCACACGAATGTTTGTCCAGGGTGGGGATCGAACCCACGACCTTTGGCGTATGAGGCAGGGTCACTACCATTGCGCCAACCGGCCAGTCAAACTTGATATAAACGCGGACCCACAAGCGGACCGTCTGCTTGTGACCACAGCTGTTGTAACGCAGTCGATACGTCAAGCAGTAAGTGCTATAATGTCATCATTATCAGCCTGTTGCAGTCCACTGCTGGACATAGGTCTCTCCAAATGCTCGCCACTTTGATCGTTCTTCGGCTACTCGCATCCAGCTCCAGCCAGCCCTCTTGCGCAGATCGTCACTCCATCTGGCCTGAGGCCGTCCTACATACACTACGTTTACCAAGACGCAATCTCCACTCCAGAACTCGTTTACCCCAACGGTTGTCAGTTCTGCGGCAGATATGGCCAGCCCACTGCCACTTCAGCTTGCTAATCCGGTGAGCTATGTCGATAACTTTGGTTCTCTGCCGCATCACCTCGTTTCGGATTCGATTTATCAAGTTTTATTTGTTTATATCAAGTATTCTTGTCATATGGATCGAATCGCGGAAGACGCCTTCGGTACTTGCTAGGGGCTCTCCCTACATACCTCCTAGATAAATGGATGTAAATGTTGACAGATACACCGTGTATTTCTCACTAATGTATTGTGTTGTGTGCAGGTACGATCACAGCGGTACACTGGGCGCCGCCGGCCCACGACGTGCGCTGGCTGGCCTCCACCTCCACCGACGGCTCCGTGGCCTTCTGGACCTGCGCCGACGGACAGTTCCTCTCGCAGGTCAGTACTGTGCTACCAAACCAAATGTCATCAGATAAGATAACTTTATTTGCATAAAACATGGTATATGGGTCCCTTCACCAGCCCATGGTCTTACCTACCGTCTCGGCATACGGACCGAATCTTGGGAGACGCTCACCAGCCGGGCTAAGATGCGCACTACGAGATAGACACTCGATGTGTCGGCGCAAGTTTCTCGCTCACCTGACTGAGCGATGAGCGGGATAGAAGGTTGCGTTCTCGCGATCGAGGGTCGACAAAATTTTATCGCGGTGCGCATCTTAGCCCGGCTGGTCTTTCCCCGGTGCGTTTCTTCACTCCTTACAAAGTCTTTGGCCCATCTCTATGTCACTTCTCCCAATGGGGCGTAAAACACTACAGCACAAGCTATTCGCGCTCGGGCAGTTCCACATCAATCGAACTCCTTCCTAATGTCAAGCCTTTTGTGTGCAAACGCACGCAACCGTCGAAAACCTTCTCAGAGTTGACCATCTCTTGATGGTATACTGGTTGAGATGTATGAGTTCGACTATCCGACTATATAAACTGTTTACTCTTGAAATATAGACAGAGCATTTACTGAACTTGTGATGGTTTCATTTACGTAATACTCCCGTCCTATCTCGTTCCTCTTCCAGTCATTCAGCATCTGTTGTTGTTTATTTATTTGGTTTTTTCTGTCCCCAGCCCGTGCAGTACGTGGAGCGGCTGCGTCCCGGCGCGTGCCACATGATCTGCGCGGCGTGGTCGGCCGGGGGCGCCTTCCTGGCCGCCGGGAGCGCCGACCACCACGTGCGCCTGTACGCCGTGCGCCGCGAGCCCGGGGGGCCGCGCCGGGTGAGTGTAGGCCTCCGCCCCCGCAGCCCCGCCTGCCGCCACCACGTGCGCCTGTACGCCGTGCGCCGCGAGCCCGGGGGGCCGCGCCGGGTGAGTGTAGGCCTCCGCCCCCGCAGCCCCGCCTGCCGCCACCACGTGCGCCTGTACGCCGTGCGCCGCGAGCCCGGGGGGCCGCGCCGGGTGAGTGTAGGCCTCCGCCCCCGCAGCCCCGCCTGCCGCCACCACGTGCGCCTGTACGCCGTGCGCCGCGAGCCCGGGGGGCCGCGCCGGGTGAGTGTAGGCCTCCGCCCCCGCAGCCCCGCCTGCCGCGCCTGGCAAAGAATAAATCTAAATGTGTAACTCTGATCCTGAATTGGTCTGGTTCCTTGTGTCTGGGTATTTGGGTTCCAAAACAGCTTTGAACACAACTAGGAAAGAAGAGACTCACAAAAACGAGAAGAGGCGACAAAAGCCCAATTCCAGGCGGCTATCTACACTATCAGATCGTAAGTACAAAAAAAAAGAAAAAATTGTGGACTTCAGATAACGATAAGATGATTTTTGAGTAATCATTTGGTTCTTAGGTTAAAGTTAGAAGCAAAAGTCACTTCAAGTGCACAAAAGATTTATTATGGTGACAGCGATCCTAGGTGGGTCTTGGCTTACGACAATGGGGTATGGGAAAAAAAACTAAACAATCGAAAACCATTTCGAGGCATTTGCCTTTCATACCATATTTTATTGCTTTTAAAATTTAATAGCATAAGATCAATAATATTTTCAATAAAATCGCGTTTGACCTTCATCTGACCCAAGGTCAGCAGAATTTTCAGTCAGTCATACTGCACTAACAAGATAAAATAAATGCGACATCTACTGTGATTGACACTTAGTCGATCGGAAGAACCAACAGTTGGCGCTAGTTGTAATACAATAAAACCTTACCAACCAGTTTGACATTTATTTAAAAGGTGATATAAAATTGATTATAGTCTATTTCAATTATGATGTCCCTTTGGAAAGATGTCAAAAGTGCAGTACTAGGGAAGTACTCTTAGGAATCGATATTCAGCGGCATCGATTATCGATTTGTAACCAATTTTTACCCTGTTTATAATACTAAATTGGATAATGTGTCTGTACATCGCTCGTTTGCTTCGATACCTACTATAATTTGTAATCTTAGTTTACTAAGAAAAGTTTGTTTCTCAATAAGTGAATAACCTTTGTAATTCTAATGAGAAATAATAAAGTTCTTTAAACCATAACCATATTTGTAACCAATTTTAATCAAAGTAATTTTCAACAACTAAGGTTTTTTAGAGATTGTCGAAAGAACACTTTCAGACTTTATTTGGCATTACAAACAAAACAATAAACGACACTCAACAACAAACAACAACTACCTTTTGGACCTGGAAACTAACTTAAGGCTTGTACATGCGCCAACGGCCTTGAGCATAGAGAGTACTCGCGCTCGCGTATATTAAAAAACAGAATATTATTAATTACAAAATTATTAAGCCAAGAAACAAGAATTCCTCTTCAGGGATTGTAGTGTACATTGTATTGTATTATACTATAAACATTGAATAAAAGTCCTCGTCAGAAATTCAAGATCGAAATCCAGTCTATAACATGTATTTTTTTTTAGGTATCGTTCTTAACGATTTACCGAGTTTAAACATACACAAAAGTGCCCAATCCGCGCATGTAAAAGCCTTAAGAAAAACACGTACGTCTTATTGTATAGTCCGCGGCATCTAACAATAGCGATGACCGTTAGTTTGCGCACTTGTAGAACAGATGAATTTCTACTGAAATTGGTTTCTGCGCACTCAAGGTCATCATCGCTTTTGTTTCATGCTGCAAACTTAGTCGTAGGCTTTTCTGCACTCTCCTCGTAGTGATTGAAGTGACACTCAAAATGGCAGATGAAGTTTGAACACGATTTTTTTAAATCGGCAAATATAGAATTTTGTATCTCTGGAACATGCCGAATACTTGAGGTGCGTCACTATGTTCAAAAGTCAATCACAAACCATAGTACGTAACCGCAATCGCGCAAAAATAACTATTGTTTTATTTTGAAGTTTACATTATTTTGAGCATTATATTCAAAAACAATATGTTAATTTTGCTTGTGAATCAATTGTAGGATGTTGTTGGATTATTGTATAATTTTCAAATGACTATTAACTACCAAATACAAAAAGGGACTTCATAATTGAATGTATTGAAACAGACTATAATTGTAGGGTATTTTTGTATAACTGTATATTTTCCTCATGACGATTTACTACCAAGTACGAAAAGATATAATATTTGATTTGATCTATAGATCTCGCGCGTTACGTACACGTAACGTGCAGAGTTACGTTCTTCGAAATGTCCAGGGGGACATCATAATTGAAACAGACTATAGAGGATACCTCTCTGTTTTTTGTTTTGCCGGAATGCTGTCAGACAGTGATGTAAAATTCCCCCGATTAAAAGGGATTTTGCCCACAAGTAACATTTTACATATAATTTATTTGCCACTATTTGGGGAAAAAAGCATGTGGTAACACTATTAATAGGTGTAGCGCACTTGTGACGTCACAAATACGCTTGAATTTAAAATGTTTAAAAATTAATTAAAACATAACTACTGTCTTGATTACAAAAATATTCAAATTGATTACTTGAAATAGTAAAAGGTATTGAAATAAAATATAAAAAAGATACCTAAAAATTAGTTCCCATACCCCATTTGTTCGGTCCTGTGCCGATTGCAACCAATCATGTAAGTTTAGCGTGCCACGTGCCGACGGCAGTCGCCAACGCGTCGACAGCATTACGGCGGCATGTCGACAGCAGCAACAAGTGACGGTCGCTTTGCAGTGGTCAATGTGTTGCTCGTGTGTAAGCACACTTAGTGCTTTAAGGCAAAAAAATAAGTTAACGTTGAATTCTATTGTGACTGGCTGGATGGCGTATTTGGTAGTGACCTTGTCTCACACGCCAGAGGTCGTGGGTTCGATTCTGATTTTTTTTATTATTGTAGGTGCTGGAGACGGCGGTGCACAGCGACGCCGTGGACAGCATCGCGTGGGCGCATCGCGGCCTTCGCTTCGTGTCCGGCAGCAAGGACGGCACCGCGCACGTGTGGACGCTGCACGCCACGCAGTGGCGCCACGCGCTGCTGGCGCCCCACGTGGACAACAAGCGGCTCAAGGTCAGTGCGCCGCGCGTGTGCCACCGCCACGCGCTGCTGGCGCCCCACGTGGACAACAAGCGGCTCAAGGTCAGTGCGCCGCGCGTGTGCCACCGCCACGCGCTGCTGGCGCCCCACGTGGACAACAAGCGGCTCAAGGTCAGTGCGCCGCGCGTGTGCCACCGCCACGCGCTGCTGGCGCCCCACGTGGACAACAAGCGGCTCAAGGTCAGTGCGCCGCGCGTGTGCCACCGCCACGCGCTGCTGGCGCCCCACGTGGACAACAAGCGGCTCAAGGTCAGTGCGCCGCGCGTGTGCCACCGCCACGCGCTGCTGGCGCCCCACGTGGACAACAAGCGGCTCAAGGTCAGTGCGCCGCGCGTGTGCCACCGCCACGCGCTGCTGGCGCCCCACGTGGACAACGAGCGGCTCAAGGTCAGTGCGCCGCGCGTGTGCCACCGCCACGCGCTGCTGGCGCCCCACGTGGACAACAAGCGGCTCAAGGTCAGTGCGCCCGCGCGTGTGCCACCGCCACGCGCTGCTGGCGCCCCACGTGGACAACAAGCGGCTCAAGGTCAGTGCGCCGCGCGTGTGCCACCGCCACGCGCTGCTGGCGCCCCACGTGGACAACAAGCGGCTCAAGGTCAGTGCGCCGCGCGTGTGCCACCGCCACGCGCTGCTGGCGCCCCACGTGGACAACAAGCGGCTCAAGGTCAGTGCGCCGCGCGGTGTGCCACCGCCACGCGCTGCTGGCGCCCCACGTGGACAACAAGCGGCTCAAGGTCAGTGCGCCGCGCGTGTGCCACCGCCACGCGCTGCTGGCGCCCCACGTGGACAACAAGCGGCTCAAGGTCAGTGCGCCGCGCGTGTGCCACCGCCACGCGCTGCTGGCGCCCCACGTGGACAACAAGCGGCTCAAGGTCAGTGCGCCGCGCGTGTGCCACCGCCACGCGCTTCGTGTCCACAGCAAGGACGGCACCGCACGCAGCGACGCGAGACGCCAAGAATGGAAAGTAATCGAAATTTCTAGACTTGTTTCTCGAAAGTTCGAGACACAGGTTCTAGAAATTTCGCAGGCATATTACAAGGAAGGCTTCGGAAGACTACACAATAGGGTACTTGACTATTTTTTTTTATGTGTTTAATCAAAAGACCCCTCTATTAAAGAAACATTGTTGAAAGAATTATTTGATTCTGATTTGAATTACCTGAGATATCACAACTTTAAGAGCACATATTTTACGCGGGCCCAAAAACGCTCTATACAAATGGCTACCAACATGTGACGTCACACGCTGGTGTCTTGTATGCGCGTCTAGCAAATTTTGTTTGGTAGCTATATCAAATGTTTCGTTTATGTACATAGTTTGTGTTTAATGTGTGGGTAGTTCAATGATATAATTATTTTTATAATATTATAAACTTTAAAAATGGACTTGCCCATGAAACTTTGAATGCTCACAAAACCAGCTAGACGTTATATTTTTAACTGAAAATGTAGGCTATTGGTTCTTATTTACCAATATTTTGGTAAAGTATCAATATTTTTTACTACATCGATATTAGTCAACTACCCTATTCTCAATGTTTCTCAAACCTTCGATATCGTTTCTTTGTCAACGCGTAGGTTCGGTCGACAGTATCTATCTGAAGTATTACACAACTGAATTATTTACCTTACTCATTAGAGATAAGCTCTATTTCCGCATGATAGTCGTAACAATAACGACCATTGCGCGTGCTTCCAGGTGACGATGGTGTGCTGGGACTGCACGGACGAGTTCGTCATCACCGCGGTGTCTGACAACACTATTCGAGTGAGTCCATTCTACTATTTATTTTATTTATATACTAGTGGCCAGCCCTCACTTCGCTTCGGGACCGTAATTCAAAGATGAACCAATAGATGGCGCTGTGCTCGATTACATCGCGCAAGCGTTTCGTGTTTTCGGTTTACCTATAAGCCTTGTCGTTGTCTATAGAAGTTATCTCTTCATAAATAGTATAGATAGGCAATTTGATATTAAATAAAAAACATGTAATCTCGACTAACTTTCAATTGTAAAAACTCTATTTACCTCATCACTATGTATTTGAAACTAAAAACCTGCAACACTGGAAATCTTACTGACTAAAATTAAAAATCAGGCCGCAGAAAATAAGTCGCGTACGCTAGACTTTCGTACAACGGCCTGTACTATACTTATTCTGTGTGAACACTTCATCATCATCATTATAACAGTCTACATCCACCCACTGCTGAGTATAGGCCTCTGCTCTATTACGCCACTACGGTCCTCTGCCAGCCTCATACATTGTTTCCCCGCTACCATTTCAATATCGTCGGAATAACCTAGTGGTCTGACCCACAGGACGTCGCTGCCATTGGCTTGGATTTTTCCTCAATGAGGGTTTTTGCTAATGCATAATCCGATAGATGGCGTTACGTTGACGTGAGGTCCAATTTTGACGACATTGGTTGTTTTATAACATAATATAGTCTGAGGCAAGAAAGTGTAGTTATTATGACCTTGAGTGCGTAGAAATCAATTTTGATAGAAAGTCTTCTTTTTTACAAGTGCGCAAATAACGGTCATCGCTATACTTTCGTACCTCCAGCAGTAATATGTTACACGTCAAAAATATAACCAATCCAATCGTTGTTGGACGTGACGTCAACGTAACGCCATCTATCGGATTTTGCATTTGCAAAAAACCTTCATTGACTTTTTTTTTTGTTTTTTTTTTTTCAGGTATGGTGCTCGCGCACGTGCGTGCAAGTGACGTGCCTGCAGGGCCACCGCGACGAGGCCTACGTGCTGGAGGCGCACCCCTTCCTGCCCGGCGTGCTGCTGTCCGCCGGCCACGACGGCCAGCTGTTCGTGTGGGACGCCCGCCACGGGGAGGTAGGTGTCTGCGGCGGGGGACCCTCCCTGCCCGCGGGCCGCTGTCCGCCGGCCACGACGGCCAGCTGTTCGTGTGGGACGCCCGCCACGGGGAGGTAGGTGTCTGCGGCGGGGGACCCTCCCTGCCCGCGGGCCGCTGTCAAATGCTGTCATCAAAAATAACCCATCACCGTGTAGATGTACCTCAGTACTATAGTACGCCATCTAGCGGAATTTTCACACGCGATATCCCCCATTGTTCCAACAGATCCTCACTCACACAGCTAAATAGAACGGGCGCCGCTCATTCCTTTTAGGCAGTGGTAAGTAGATAGATACTTTTTATTGCACAAAATTTCAGGTAATTTACAATATTTTTTTCCAGATGTATTTCTGGCCATTTACATCTCTATTTATGATCACGTGTTGTACGGTGGCCTGCACATCAAGTTACTACAATCTGTCAAATTTCTTCAATCGAACCTCAATTTTATGTCAAACGTGTTTGGTTCAATATCAACTGAGGAAATTTGACAGATTGTAGTAACTTGATGTGCTGGCCACTGTACCAACCACTCGGAACAAATTTTGTTCAATGACTTTTGGAAATTCGCATAAAAATATTCAAGTTTGCACATGACTTGGTAATTTTGTAATTTATTTCGACACCCCGAAAAATACTTCAATGAATTTCGAAAAGTTGTTGAACAAAATGTTGTTCAAAATGGTTGGTAGAACATGTGGAAACAGAGATGTAAATGTTCACACTTTCACAGATAAACTCTATATAGGTTTTTTTAAAAACATTAAAATTGTTCGCTTAATAAAATATAATTTATCTGGTGTGGTATAACGAATCGTTTTGCGTCCAGGTCCTAGCGAAGTACCACAACCACATCGAGGGCCAGGGCGACGGCGCCATCTTCGACGCCAAGTGGGGCGGCGGCGCCAGCGTGGCCGCCTCCGACTCGCACGGCCACCTGCTGCTGCTGGGGCTCGGCCAGGGCCACCGGCTGCTGCGGACCCTGCCCACCGAGCTGTTCTTCCACACGGACTACCGCCCGCTCGGTGAGTGGTACAGACAGCTACACATCATGTTACCACGACCTGTCAAATTTCCTGAATCCTAACTAATATTATAAATGCGAAAGTAACTCTGTCTGTCTGTTACTCTTTCACGCCAAAACTACTAAACGGATTTACTTTTTATTGCGAAAAGGGGGTTGTAAGGGGTTAAAAGGGGGGTAAAAGTTACTTTTCCACGCGGACGAAGTCGCGGGCGGCCGCTAGTTAATATATAATTTAATGTGCTTGACAATAAAATGACAGTCGATTGAAGAAATTTGACAGTTTTGTATGCTTTGATGCCACTCGTGTGGAGTATCTAAGGGAATGTCTTCAGTATAGGTCTTCAGAAATAATATTGAGGTTTCTAATACTATTTTCAACCGACTTCAAAAAGAAAGAAGGTTCTCAATTCTACTTCGAATTTTATGTATGTTACTCGATTTCTCCGCCAATTATGAATGTTTTACAGGTCATCATTCAGAGGTGGTCTCTTAAAAAGTTTAACAAAATTGACTCAGTGGTGTTTGAAAAAAAACAACAAAAAAAATTTTTTTAAATGGCATATAATAATATTGTGGCTGTAGTCTTGAAGTCTGTTTTTTTTCCAAAAAATATTATCGAAACGGAATGGTTTGAGCGAGTGATACTTTCAAAGTGGAAAAATGTACAGTAACAGGCTGAATACTTAACTTTTTTCATAAATATAGACTTTTTAATTTTATGTTTAAAAATCAATGGTATAACTCTGTCAATAAACAGTATATAGGGTGATACTTATACTTTATACTTAATTTTATGCCACATAATTTTACCCCGTTTCTTTTCGTGTACAGTGAGGGACGCGCTGGGCGGCGCCCTGGACGAGCAGACGGAGACGCCGCCGCACCTCATGCCGCCGCCCTTCCTCGTGGACGTGGAGGGCGCCCCCCACGCGCCCCGCCTGCAGCGTCTGGTGCCGGGCAGGGAGCTGCTGACCCTCAGCCAGCTCATCCCGGCGCACCAGGCGCACCGCGCGCTGGACCGCATGATACAGGTGAGCAGGCCTGGTGCCGGGCAGGGAGCTGCTGACCCTCAGCCAGCTCATACCGGCGCACCAGGCGCACCGCGCGCTGGACCGCATGATACAGGTGAGCAGGCCTGGTGCCGGGCAGGGAGCTGCTGACCCTCAGCCAGCTCATACCGGCGCACCAGGCGCACCGCGCGCTGGACCGCATGATACAGGTGAGCAGGCCTGGTGCCGGGCAGGGAGCTGCTGACCCTCAGCCAGCTCATACCGGCGCACCAGGCGCACCGCGCGCTGGACCGCATGATACAGGTGAGCAGGCCTGGTGCCGGGCAGGGAGCTGCTCACGCATGATACAGGTGGCATCAATAAGGGTCTCGGAGGACCAACACAGTTCGCCAGCAGATCCGGAGCCAACAACATCTCCTGAAAACCATCTATTTCTTTGGAGCCTTAAAGTCCTTGAGTGGAGACCGCGACTCGGCAAACGTAGTGTTGGACGCCCTGCGACAAGATGGGATGACGACATTCGAAGGCTGGCTGGAGTGGCCGCTGGCTCGGCTTCTTGGGTGCCCGAGGGCATCACAATGACAGACGATGTGTGATTCTGTCATTTGACACTGTCGTAACTTTGGTCGTAACAGGTCGGGGGTTGGTATAACGGTGAAATAGCGTTCCTTAAACGTTTATATTCTCGTTATGCTAGATTTCAGTTATGCTGAGTTAGTTTAAACTGGACTGGAAAGTGTCAAAGAGATCTATACTCCAAACTGGAATTCAAGACCAAAAAATCTACGACAGTTTTTAGAAAAAAGGGGTATACTATGGTACTATAATTTTATTGCAGAAGCAACATTGTAGTAGATTTTTTGGTCTTGAATTCCAGTTTTGGGTATAGGATGACGATATGAGTAAAATTTGCTTGTAATAATGTAATTTTATTTTGATTTCTTATCTTTATCTTCTTAATTCGTTGTATTATTCCTCTGTTGTATATGTTAATTACCTTAAAAGCATTTCTGTAATATTTTGTGCAATAAAGATCTATCTATCTTCCAGGCGTTAGCAGCAGAGAGGGACGACGGCGCAGTAGCAGCGGCCCCCAGCGGAGGCGTCTGGCGCGGCGAGGGCGTCCGCCACACGGCCGGGTCCTGGCAGCGCGGGGACCCGCTGCTGGTGCCGCACAGCAGCCGGCCGCTGGTGCCGTCGCTGCCGCCCGCCAGGGTCGCCTACATAGACAGCGCCTGGTGAGTCACAGCCACACGGCCGGGTCCTGGCAGCGCGGGGACCCGCTGCTGGTGCCGCACAGCAGCCGGCCGCTGGTGCCGTCGCTGCCGCCCGCCAGGGTCGCCTACATAGACAGCGCCTGGTGAGTCACAGCCACACGGCCGGGTCCTGGCAGCGCGGGGACCCGCTGCTGGTACTGAGGTACTGAGGTAACATTAAAAGTTGGTTATCTGTAAACTTTTATGTGGTGTAAATTATAATTTAGATATTTTATTGGTACAGTGCGGAGATGAACGCGTTGGAGCAGGCGTGGTACCGACGCGAGATGAGGAGGAGGCCGCTCATGATCAGCACCACGCACCCCGCCCAGCCGCGCGGGCCCCGGCGCCGCTGCGGCCGCCCCCGCGCCGCCGCCCCGCCGCCCCGGCCCCGCCCCGCGCCGCAGGTACACAGACATGATCAGCACCACGCACCCCGCCCAGCCGCGCGGGCCCCGGCGCCGCTGCGGCCGCCCCCGCGCCGCCGCCCCGCCGCCCCGGCCCCGCCCCGCGCCGCAGGTACACAGACATGATCAGCACCACGCACCCCGCCCAGCCGCGCGGGCCCCGGCGCCGCTGCGGCCGCCCCCGCGCCGCCGCCCCGCCGCCCCGGCCCCGCCCCGCGCCGCAGGTACACAGACATGATCAGCACCACGCACCCCGCCCAGCCGCGCGGGCCCCGGCGCCGCTGCGGCCGCCCCCGCGCCGCCGCCCCGCCGCCCCGGCCCCGCCCCGCGCCGCAGGTACACAGACATGATCAGCACCACGCACCCCGCCCAGCCGCGCGGGCCCCGGCGCCGCTGCGGCCGCCCCCGCGCCGCCGCCCCGCCGCCCCGGCCCCGCCCCGCGCCGCAGGTACACAGACATGATCAGCACCACGCACCCCGCCCAGCCGCGCGGGCCCCGGCGCCGCTGCGGCCGCCCCCGCGCCGCCGCCCCGCCGCCCCGGCCCCGCCCCGCGCCGCAGGTACACAGACATGATCAGCACCACGCACCCCGCCCAGCCGCGCGGGGCCCCGGCGCCGCTGCGGCCGCCCCCCCGCGCCGCCGCCCCGCCGCCCCGGCCCCGCCCCGCGCCGCAGGTACACAGACATGATCAGCACCACGCACCCCGCCCAGCCGCGCGGGCCCCGGCGCCGCTGCGGCCGCCCCCGCGCCGCCGCCCCGCCCGCCCCGGCCCCGCCCGCGCGCAGGTACACAGACATGATCAGCACCACGCACCCCGCCAGCCGCGCGGGCCCCGGCGCCGCTGCGGCCGCCCCCGCGCCGCCGCCCCGCCGCCCCGGCCCCGCCCCGCGCCGCAGGTCGCCGTCCCCGCGCCGTCCTATTGTTTTGTTATAAAAAATTCTCCCCGAATTACCTAAAAATACTTCGATTTTTTCCTCCCAACAATCCCCCCAAAATTATTTTCTCCCCAAGTCTCTTCCTAAGTTTTTGAGTCATGTCCCCACATGACTCAAAAAAACCCCTAAACCTGGGGGGAATCCCCCCTATCTGGCATCGGTGTGCAAGTGATTTTCGCGACCCTAGTGAGGGTCATCAATTCACTTTGATTGTGTGCCTTGCCTACTGCGACTTGAGCCACGCAATTCCACAATTTACGACCTTATATCTTCCGCAAATATCATCGTTTCTGACACGATTACGGAACATTTTAATGACTTAGATATTAATATATTTCTAGGAGATATGCTGTAATGTATAACAATGTTGATGGACCATATAAATGAATATGTTGTTCAGGAGGAGCCCCCGGAGCCGGAGAGCGTGTCGGGCAGCGACACGTCGGACTCGTCCGTGCGGCTGTCGGGCTCCGCGCGCGACTCGCTGTCCTCGCGCCGGGGCTCCAGCGCCGACCCCGACGACTCCACCAGGTGAGCGACAGGAGCCCTGGAGCCCGAGACCGCCGGGACTCGCTGTCCTCGCGCCGGGGCTCCAGCGCCGACCCCGACGACTCCACCAGGTGAGCGACAGGAGCCCTGGAGCCCGAGACCGCCGGGACTCGCTGTCCTCGCGCCGGGGCTCCAGCGCCGACCCCGACGACTCCACCAGGTGAGCGACAGGAGCCCTGGAGCCCGAGACCGCCGGGACTCGCTGTCCTCGCGCCGGGGCTCCAGCGCCGACCCCGACGACTCCACCAGGTGAGCGACAGGAGCCCTGGAGCCCGAGACCGCCGGGACTCGCTGTCCTCGCGCCGGGGCTCCAGCGCCGACCCCGACGACTCCACCAGGTGAGCGACAGGAGCCCTGGAGCCCGAGACCGCCGGGACTCGCTGTCCTCGCGCCGGGGCTCCAGCGCCGACCCCGACGACTCCACCAGTGTGAGCGACAGGAGCCCTGGAGCCCGAGACCGCCGGGACTCGCTGTCCTCGCGCCGGGGCTCCAGCGCCGACCCCCGACGACTCCACCAGGTGAGCGACAGGAGCCCTGGAGCCCGAGACCGCCGGGACTCGCTGTCCTCGCGCCGGGGCTCCAGCGCCGACCCCGACGACTCCACCAGGTGAGCGACAGGAGCCCTGGAGCCCGAGACCGCCGGGACTCGCTGTCCTCGCGCCGGGGCTCCAGCGCCGACCCCGACGACTCCACCAGGTGAGCGACAGGAGCCCTGGAGCCCGAGACCGCCGGGACTCGCTGTCCTCGCGCCGGGGCTCCAGCGCCGACCCCGACGACTCCACCAGGTGAGCGACAGGAGCCCTGGAGCCCGAGACCGCCGGGACTCGCTGTCCTCGCGCCGGGGCTCCAGCGCCGACCCCGACGACTCCACCAGGTGAGCGACAGGAGCCCTGGAGCCCGAGACCGCCGGGACTCGCTGTCCTCGCGCCGGGGCTCCAGCGCCGACCCCGATGACTCCACCAGGTGAGCGACAGGAGCCCTGGAGCCCGATACCGCCGAGACTCGCTGTCGTCGGTTGTCACCAGTACATACAATGTACTTAAAAATAAACGTCGCGTTAATTCCCGGTTTACCGGATGGAGAGTCTCGATGACCTCATTGGCCGCCTGAGTGCCAGGATGTTTGCCCGCGCGGGGCAGTCATCCTTTGCCCACTTGCGCCGCCGTACCATCAACGCCCCCCTGACAGACGACCGTCAGTATCCTATCCTGACTAAGACAAACAGTGACACCAAGACTACCCAGCTGGCTTGAGACCGCTCACCGGACGTTCCACTCCTCACGGGGAGGAATTATGCCGATGGGGTCCGGACTCGCCAGCGGGGTCACCCGGATTGACTCCAAGGCCTGACAAAGGTCGCGCCAGTGTCCCGTGCATCGCACACTCTACAGGTATAGCTGGCGGCATGAAAGAATGTCAACCGTAAAAAAGAAGACTTTCTATTAAAATTGTTTTCTGCGCACTTAAGTTCATAACTACAGTTTCTTACCGCAGACTATACGTTAACTAACGGAATTTTCTCACGCGGTATTTATTTATTTATTCAATTCAATTGTACAGTCGAGGTTGAAAAGTGTTGATGAGTTTTGAAATTTGATTCTTTATCACACTTTTTGCATTAAAGTCGAAAATGCCATATCAAGTTACATATTACCTTTTTAAAGTAAATATAAAAACGATACATAAAGAGGATACAATACAGAACAAAAACTAATTTCTTTGAAATGACATGACATTTGTCATTGACTGAGGGCGCTGGCTGTCAGTTGTCATATCATTAAAAAAGACACCATATCTATGACCAATGTTATGTAATAGACAATTAGGACTTATCATTTACATGTCTTCGTGCGATTATAATCCTTAAGGTGGTAAACACTTTTTGACCACGACCGTACATGCTGACTTACAGTATACACCAAATTGCCACCATTCTTAGGAGTTTGGGCTACGTCCTTACCTTAGAACAATAATGTATTAAAGTCGGTGTGTTGTGTGTCGCAGCAGCTCCACGTCGTCGCAGTACTCGGACTGGGAGGCGGGCGCGGCGCTGGCGCCCCCCGCGCGCGCCAGGCGGCGGCCGCAGCCGGCCAAGAGGTAGGAGGGGGACGTTGACACACTCGTATTTGCAGATCTTAAGTGCAGTGAACTCCAAAAATATGTACAATACAAAATGTATAAGAAAGTAGAACTTGTTCTTATACATTACAGACTAGCCGGTTGGCGCAATGGTAGTGACCCTGCTCATACGCCAAAGGTCGTGGGTTCGATCCCCACCCTGGACAAACATTCGTGTGATGAACACTTGTGTTTGTTCAGTGTCTGGGTGTTATATATGTATTTAAGTATAATATTTGTGATCCTCTGTTGTCTGATATCTGTAACACAAGTGCATAAGCTACTTAGTACGAAGTCAGGTCAATATATGAGATGTTGTGTGAATTATTATTATTATTATTTGTATTGTGATAAGGTCCTAAAATGTATACATGTCGCAGCAAAATCGTATAATCCGCCGTATTACATTACGCCTAGCTGTTTTCCAACACAGGGCCGTTTTGAAATACGGCGGTTCAACCATTAGCCGGATTGAATGCGGCTGAATGAAAAATGGCCGGAATGTATTCGGCGCCATACGTCATTCAATACGGCTAGCCATTATGTAATTAGGCAGGAGATTAGCCGCCTCTTTGGCAGTTTTTAGTTCCAATTCTTAATACTCTTGACGCTGCCAGCTTTTGTTTTTTTCAAAAAAAGCTAAGTCTAAGGATATTTATTAATGTTCACCCTTTGTGTAAAAGGTTAGGTTAGGGTTTTTTTTATGACCACCCGGAATAAAATTAAGGATTTCTGTGTAGTCATAAAAAAAAACCCTAACCTAACGTCAGTTCTCAAGTACGCCTTCTAGCGGATATTTCACACGCGGTAGCCCCCATTGAATGAAGCTTTCCGTTCGACTCGTTATCGTTTCGTTTATTTACTGCATCTTCCCAGATACAGCCCCAGCACAGTCCCGCCCAAGCGTCCGGAGCGCGAGCGCCCCGAGCGCCCCGACGGCCCCACGACGTCGTCCGCCCCCGCGCGCGCCGCCCCGTCCCCCCCGGGGTCCCCGGCCGCCGCCCCCGCCGCCCCCGCGGAGCTGCCCGAGGCGTACCGCGTGGGCGAGTGGCTGACGGCCGTGTCGCCAAGGAAGGCGCCCTACCACCCGCAGATGGGGGACGAGTGTTTGTACTTCAGATTGGTGAGTGGAACTCTCTCTTACGATTGCTCAATGATAAGTAGATATCCAGTAAATATTGATCTTGATTGAGTAACGCGTCGGATCTTTCGTTGAATCGTGTAGAGACTTTGAAGGATCTTAAGGGGTTATACGAATGTAACTAGCGCCGCCAACCTATTTACACTGATTGTGGCAAAAATACGATATTTTTTAAGAAAGCAAAACATTATAGACTTAGATAAAAGTAAATTGGATTTTTCCAGATGCAATACGGACACTTTTAGCAATAATTGACATCATTGTTACTTGTCGCGTGTTTTATATTATTGTATTGCATTTTGAAAAATCTAATTTACTTGGATCTAAGTCTGTAATGTTTTATTTTCTTCAAAAATATAGTCATGTTAGATCTTAGATCGTGAGGGACTTTAAGTCGCGAGGTGGGTGATCTAAGGTTGTGAGTGATTTTAAGTCATGTGGGATTCTAGAAAATGACGGATGTTAGGTCGTGAGGCATCTTAAATTATGTGGGATCTTAACTCGTGAGGGATTTTAACTTTTCAATTAATACCTAACCAATATACCCATACATTTGTACGCCTACAAAGGGCAAGACATATTTTTTTCAACATCTGTGTCATGTCACCTGTGTCTTACAAATAAATTATTTGTATATTTTGTATTTGACTCGTGAGGGATTGTAAGTCATGTGAAATCTTAGGCTAGAGAGATATTAAGTCATGAGGAATCCTAGATCGTGAAGGATGTTTTAAGCGTGAGCTATGTTAAGTCATGTACCGTCTAATATCGAGTGAGTAATAACGTGTGCTTGCGGTGCGCAGGGCCACCAGCGGTACTTCGAGGCGGTGGCGGAGAAGGACCTCTACAAGATCAACCCGCGGGACAAGCCCTGGGAGAGGACACATATATACGTGAGTCGTTATTTATTATTATCTAACTTAGATATCCCTTCCTAATTTGCCACATTTCAACATATTGGGCATTATGAAACTCAATAATTTTGAAAGCAACGGCGACGAGAGCTACTTTCTTAGGATTTTGTGTGATAAACGGGATGTTCAAGTTTCTATATTGCAAATAAACCACAAAAACATTACAAAGATGACGTAATAACATGGCGGCTACTTTATCAATGCTATATCTATTCTGATGTTGTGTGAATTTATATCAGCCAATAGACGTCCACTGCAGGACATAAGCCTCCCCAAAGCTCCATACAGACTGGTCCTGTGCCACCCACATCCAAGGGACTCCCGCGATCTTCACCAGATCGTCGGTCAGAAGAACATCTAAGAATATATCTCGAAAAAGAAAAATACCCTACATATTTGTCAAGATAGTCGTGACAGTGGATGTTTGTACATCCAGTATTTCACTGTATTATTGTCTCCCGCAGGAATGCGAAGTGGTGAAAGTGATAGGCATAAAGTACGTGATAAAGCCGCCGCGCGTGGTCTGCCTGCGACTGGCCGCAGTACTGGACCCGCCGCGGACGTTCACGGTGCGGTACCACGACATGCCCGACGTCATCGACTTCCTCGTGCTGCGGCAGCAGTACGAGACGGCCACGGCCCACAGCTGGGGCCAGGGGGACAGGTGAGGGAGAGAGATAGGTGAAATAGAGATGGGAGTAAGAGAAAGGCAGGTGGACGATTTACAAATAGTTAAGTGAGAAAAAAGTTAAGTATCATGTTGTCTGAGGCATCTATCCCACCTTTACCCTACTGTCCCACTGCAGGGCAAAGGCATCATAGAGATCAAGTCGTCGCTATTACGTTGAGTATGATGGAATTAGAATTCATTTAATCATCACGCAGTTTTATGAAAGTTAAGGTTATTTAACATAAGACGACCCGTTTGGTTCAGTGGTAGTGAATGCTGCGTCTGGGCCAAGGGTTGCGGGTTCGATCCCCGCACAGTACAAACATTTGTGTGCATGAACATGTTTGTTTGTATTGGTCTGGGTGTTTTCTATGTATTATAAGTATGTATTTATTTACAAAAGAAAAGTATTATATGTATATATTTGTAATTCCACTGTTGGTATTCTGATATCTGTAACACAGGTGCTTGAGCTACCTATCTCAGAGTCAGACCAATGTATGTGATGTAGTGAAATATTATTATTATTATATTATTATTATAAGTGGTTTGGCCTGTACAACTAGTGCCCTGCCCCCACATTGTTTCGGGACAGTAGTTTCACTGTCTATCAATAGATGGCGCTGAGCTTTGATGGCATCGCACTAGTGTTTTACCTTTTGAGTTTGTATATAAGGTTTGTTGATGTATAGAATTTGTCTCTTTATAAATAGTATGGATTTTGGGGGCAGGGAAACAGATGAGTCGGACAGAAACAACAGGTGATCGAGATAGAGACAGAGATGGATGAAGGAGGCAGGAGAGTGAGACGGAAATGTTAATGGCAGCGCACTTGTAACTCCACTGGTGTTCTAAGTGTCCATGAGCGGCGGCAATTGCTTACCATCACATGATCCGCCTGCTCGTCTGCTACCTATAACATAAAAAAAAATACATTTCCGTCAAAAATTTATCATTTTTGCTGTTGTCTTCTATACTATTTATAAAGAGATAACTTCAATAGACAACGACAAGGCTTATAGGTAAACCGAAAACACAAAACGCTTGCGCGATGTAATTGGACACAGCGCCATATATTGGTTCATTTCTGAATTACGGTCCCGAAGCGAAGTGAGGGCGGGCCGCTAGTTAAAGGTAAAGTAGTAGTATAGTGAGTTTTCACATTATCATAGAGTATTCGTTCTCCAGGTTCCGGTGCATGATCGACGACTCGTGGTGGACGGGCATAGTGCTCGAGCGCACGCAGGGCTCCGCCCCCGGGGCGGCGGGGGCGGGGCCCGGGGCGGCGGGCGCGGGGGGCGGAGCCGCGGCCGCGTTCTCGGCGCACGCCGCCCCGCACTTCCTGTCGCTGCGGGTGAGGTGGGACAACGGGGAGGTGGAGAGACTGTCGCCCTGGGACCTCGAGCCGATAGACATGGAGAGGTACTCAATACTCAATTCTTTATTGCTTCTATATACTCTGATCCATAATCATGTAATATAAACTGACAGCTACAATCGACCTTTATTTTTTTTAATGTTGCCTCCTAAGTGCACTAGTGCTGTTATAATTGAATTGTGAGCGAACAACTGAATTTATTATTGAACATTTTAGATGTTAAGATTTTACTCATAACCTTAAATTAATTTCATTGATTTAATAAGAAAAACATTACACAAAGTTCAGCGATATTTTATACGTAATGCATAGAGCTGGTTTGAATGAACATAAAGACAACAATAAAGAGTAAAAATCGATAAATTGTTTTTTATTTAAATGAATTAATCTGACAACTCATAGCTGTTATGTTCGATATAAATACTCTGACAATTAAGTCATGAAAATAATCCTTTGATTATTTTCATGACATCTTCATTTAAATCATAGATATTCCCTCACCATAAAAGTCTGACCCAACAAAACGTGACTATAAAGAATGGTGGCAAATTCATAAAACCTTGGGGTATCAACACTTATTACAATCAGAAAAAACTATGTTGATATTTGTGTTTTATTAGACTAAGCAGAATACTAGTTTATTAAAAAATACAAGTGTTAACGTCGTCGTCGTAAATAGGTCTTCGCTACGGAACCCTTTCATGTGCGTGTCCGACACGCTCTTGGCCGGTTGTTTGAATAATTTTAAGCTCCTTTGAAAATGAGTTTATGTAACCAAGTTTTTGGATTCGACTATTTTACTTGTAAATACTTAAAATTAATTTTATTGAATGACAACATTTTAACACACTTCGTCCATTTAGTTAGAAGTTTGGACATCAATCAGCCTCCAAATGTAATTTTCAAGATTTTCTCATGTCATGAAAAGAAAATGAAAAATAAATGAATCGCAATTGAACTTTTCGATTACTCACGACCGACACTATTTTTGTATTACGATAACGCGACAACCCGCCAACTGTCAGTTGATATTACATGATTATAAATCAGAGTATAGTGTACAAACAGATGGTAAATAAATACAATAAAGCAACCACTATAGACCCTGTAAGGGCACTGCAATATGAGAGGGAACAGCATTTTATTATTTCTAATGTTTATCTTATTATTTAGTGAGGCGGACATGAAACATCAATTAATTTTATCAATAAGTAGACGTAAACTATTAAATGGGGGCTACCGCGTGTGGAAAATCCGTTAAATGGCGTACGTGAGAACTGAGGTCAATTTACACTGATTGGTTATTTTTGATATAAGATGTCAATATGTTACTTAACAACCAATGACGTCGAAGTTGGACCTCGGCTCTCACGTACGCCATCTAGCGGATTTTTCACACGTGGTAGCCCCCTTGCATAACCTGAAAGTGCAATTGATTAATTTGATAAAATTTCAATCCCATCCTGGACAAGCACTTGTGTGATGAACACTTGTATTTGTTCAATGTCTGGGTGGTATATACAGGGTGTATCTGTGAACATTTACATCCCTTTAACCACGTGTTCTACCAACAATTTTTTCATTTTTCCATACAAAGTCGGTCACGTGACTTGGTCATTTTGGGAATGGGAAGTCAAAAAATTTTTCGTTGAACAAAATTAAATGTTGTTCAGAATGGTTGATAGAACACGTGGTTAAAGGGATGTAAAAGCTCACAGATACACCCTGTATGTATTTAAGTATTATATTTGTGTTTCATTTATTGTCTGTTATCTGTAACACCTTTAGCGTATGAGGCAGGATCACTACCAAAATGCGCCATCTGGCCAGTCGACATCTTTCTCTTAAATTAGTTACAATGGGAGGAACTATCACATTTCCTAATTAAACGTAATCAATCAGTAACTATCAGATTTTTGTTTGCCTTTCGCCATAATCCTGACATATGCTAGTGGACTTTAGCATCTTTCTATCGTGTGTGTTAAAGTTACAACGTGTCTGTGTGTACAGATTGCCGGCGGAGCCAGGCGGGTCCGTCCCGGTGCTGGCGCACGAGCTAGAAGCCGCCCTGTACCGCGCCGAGCCGCACGAGTGGCCGCTGGGGGACCGGCCCGCCGCCTGCCGCGCCATCGCCCGCCACGTGCGCCAGGTAGGATACACCACGCTGCAGGCCTGTGTCTACTGTAGCCTGCAGGCCGCCGGAGCCAGGCGGGTCCGTCCCGGTGCTGGCGCACGAGCTGGAGGCCGCCCTGTACCGCGCCGAGCCGCACGAGTGGCCGCTGGGGGACCGGCCCGCCGCCTGCCGCGCCATCGCCCGCCACGTGCGCCAGGTAGGATAACCACCCACTGTAGGCCTTGTGTCTACGTAGCCTGCAGGCTGCCGGAGCCAGGCGGGTCCGCCCCAGGTGCTGGCGCACGAGCTGGAGGCCGCGCTTGCTACCGCGCCGAGC
This sequence comes from Cnaphalocrocis medinalis, assembly GCA_014851415.1. Lineage (NCBI taxonomy): Eukaryota > Metazoa > Arthropoda > Insecta > Lepidoptera > Crambidae > Cnaphalocrocis > Cnaphalocrocis medinalis. The sequence continues at coordinate 2,444 of JABMDO010000596.1, read as the reverse complement.
CGCACGAGTGGCCGTGGGGGACACGGGCCGCCGCCTGCCGCGCCATCGCCCGCCACGTGCGCCAGGTAGGCCGCCCCACACCGCAGGGCCTGTGGCCGACCGGGAGCCACGGCGAGGGACCGGCCCCGCCGCACTGCCGCGCGCGATAGCCCGCACCACTGTGCGCCAGTAGGCCGCCCCACACCGCAGGCCTGTGGCCGCCGGAAGCCAGGCGGGACCGGCCCGCCGGCCTGCCGCGGCCATTAGCCCGCCCACGTGCGCCAGGGTAGGCCGCCCCACCACCGCAGGCCTGTGGCCGCCGGAGGCCAGGCGGTGACCGGACCGCCGCCTGCCGCGCCATAGCCCGCCACGTGCGCCAGGTAGGCCGCCCACACCGCAGGCCTGTGGCCGCCGGAGCCAGGCGGGACCGGCCCGCCGCCTGCCGCGCCATAGCCCGCCACGTGCGCCAGGTAGGCCGCCCCCACACCGCAGGCCTGTGGCCGCCGGAGCAGGCGGGACCGGCCCGCCGCCTGCCGCGCCATAGCCGCCACGTGCGCCAGGTAGGCCGCCCCACACCGCAGGCCTGTGGCCGCCGGAGCCAGGCGGGACCGGCCACGCCGCCTGCCGCGCCATAGCCCGCCACGTGCGCCAGGTAGGCCGCCCCACACGCAGGCCTGTGGCCGCCGGAGCCAGGCGAGACCGGCCCGCCGCCTGCCGCGCCATAGCCCGCCACGTGCGCCAGGTAGGCCGCCCCACACCGCAGGCCTGTGGCCGCCGGAGCCAGGCGGGACCGGCCCGCCGCCTGCCGCGCCATCGCCCGCCACGTGCGCCGGTAGGCCGCCCCACACCGCAGGCCTGTGGCCGCCGGAGCCAGGCGGGACCGGCCCGCCGCCTGCCGCGCCATCGCGCGCCACGTGCGCCAGGTAGGCCGCACCACACCGCAGGCCTGTGGCCGCCGGAGCCAGGCGGGACCGGCCCGCCGCCTGCCGCGCCATCGCCCGCCACGTGCGCCAGGTAGGCCGCCCCACACCGCAGGCCTGTGGCCGCCGGAGCCAGGCGGGACCGGCCCGCCGCCTGCCGCGCCATCGCCCGCCACGTGCGCCAGGTAGGCCGCCCCACACCGCAGGCCTGTGGCCGCCGGAGCCAGGCGGGACCGGCCCGCCGCCTGCCGCGCCATCGCGCGCCACGTGCGCCAGGTAGGCCGCACCACACCGCAGTACTACTGTACTTAGTAGTAGGGAGTTTAGTTAAAATTTTTCGCGCAACTAAATTAAAACCGGCATGACATTACCTACTCGATCTTGAGTGATTTCCCCCTTTACTAATAATTTATGTAGGGTCATGGAGGCAACAGTAACTCACTTTTTTTCAAAAGCTTAAAAAAAATTGATATCGCTTTAATATTGGCCTAAAATTTGCTGACATTTTAGATACACTATTAAACTGTAACTGAGTCATGAGTCATGAGTCTTCATTATTTACTACTTATGTCAAAGTAGGAACCTAAAACAAAAAAATGATAATTGAGCCACTGTGGACAACTAGGTGTACACACTGACTCACTGCCTTCGTACATATGGCTTTAGTGGTACACAATTACTCGGCAATATTTATAAGAAAAGAAAACGCCATTTCTAAGTTATTAGTAGTTCTTTTATTACAAATAATAACAAAACTGTTACAGGCTTTTTTTATAATAATATCAACACGACCCTTAGGACTTAATAATAATAATAATAAGTTTATTTCCATAAGCAATTTACAAATTTACCTAAATCTAGCGGCTCTGCACTAAGCAACATGCTTGTATCGCAGCAGCCAGTAAATTGAGTCACTGTGTACTTCTAGGCCATTTTGAAAATATTTGATCAAAACAACCGAGATGTAAAACAAATAAGTTAAAATATGGGTTGAAGGCAATTGATACAAGACCTACTATCCGATAAATATCGTGGCTATTATCTATAGCAACAAACCAAGGTATGAAAACAATCGAAACTCACCTTAAAATGTAATTTTGTGGGCGCGAAAACAAAAAACACTCCCTCACACTTCCGCACGGCGCTCGACCCGCGAGCAAATTGGTTTAAACGCGCTCGGGTACAGGTACCTTCAAATCGGTAAAAGAAACTAATAGCTATTGCTATCCCTTCAGGTCAAAACTTGACTGAGCCACTGTAGTCGACCGAGTCACTGTTGCCTCCATGACCCTACACAAATGAGGTTTCGAATAGTACCTATCACAATCGAATAACATGGGTAACCTACCTACCAACAGCGCAACGACGCGAAAGATTTTTGTCCAGCCAGGAGCCCAACAACCTAAAACACAATCTACCTACTTATTTGATTTTCATCAAAATATAATAGGCCTGTTTCCAATTCTTTTTCTGATTAGTAATTAAAGAAGCTCTCCAAAGTAGAAACATCGGCAAAAGATTACTCTGTTGCATGAATTCTCCGAG
>JABMDO010000595.1:0-25468 GCA_014851415.1 Cnaphalocrocis medinalis | reverse complement strand
ATTTGCTTGGGTGATCACTCAACCAAGCCAAAACCACTGATGAATCAGTCCATGCGTGCATGTTCTCCTTCGGGATCTTCAAACTTCTCCTACCTCCAGCATCAACTTAGCAAGCAATAAAGCCCCACACAACTCTAATTTGGGGATGGATAGTTGCTTGATGGGTGACACCTTGGTTTTCGAAGTAACCAAGTGTACCTTGATTGAATTTTCTCTATCTACAACCCTCACATACACTACTGCTGCGTATGCATCATTTGATGAATCGCAAAATCCATGCAATTCAACAATGGTTTGACGCAAGGGTCGCGGGTTCGATTCCCGCACTGTTTGTTAACATGTTTGTCAGTAAAAAAATCCATACTTAATATTATAAATGCGAAAGTAACTCTGTCTGTCTGTCTGTCTGCTACTCTTTCACGCCAAAACTACTGAACGGATTTAAATGAAATTTGGTATACAGACCCTGAGAAAGGACATAGGCTACTTTTTATTGCGAAAAAAGGGGGGTAAAAAGTTACTTTTCCACGCGGACGAAGTCGCGGGCGGCCGCTAGTAAAAAATAAATGCGCCAGACAATCACACCAATCAAACTGGTGTACATTTACATCCCTTTAACCACGTGTTCTACCAAACATTGAACAACATTGGCTCGATGACTTTTGAAAATTCGCATAAAAAAAAATCATCTTTCCATACAAAGTCTGCCACGTGACTAAGTTATTTTGTATGAGGAGTGAAAATTTTTTCAATTTCGAAAAGTCGTTGGGCAAAATGTTGTAAAAAATGGTTGGTAGAACAAGTGGTTAAGGTGATGTAACTTTTCACAGATACACCCTGTATAGACGACCCTGATGGCGCAATGGCTATGGTGTTCGACCAAAGCGCGAAAGGTCGGTTCGATTCCCAGTCAAGTCAATTTAGGAATCTACATACATATTCTAAGTTTTCTTGGGTCTGGATGTTCTGGGTTGACGCCCCCAGTTAATTATCGTCACCTGGTACTCGTAGACACCATTTCGATTGGTGTGATTGTCTGGCGCATTTATTTTTTAATTGTTTTAACCCTATAATAGGGGAAGGTCAAAATTTTATGTCGTACTTATTTCGACTAATGTTTCTTGGAGAGAGTTATACACCTTCTGAGCCGATCTTTAAAATTTGTATGGTACCTATTAAAAATTCAACTTGTATGTAGCCATACCTACATACTATTGTACCTTTTTTTTCCGAGGGGAATCCATCATGGCCTTCACCTTGTCACATGTGGGGGACAAGGTGGTGTGTGGGACTCTAACCCTAACCAAAACCCCTGGGGTGTCCATCTCAGCGCAATCGCGGTCGGATACCCCACAGCTGGGACTGGACCGTACCGCAAATCGCGCTCGCCACTTTGAGCCAGATTGTTTGGCGCAATGCAGCCCTTCCCAAATGCGCGACCTACCAGGACACCCAGTAGGATTTTTTCCCTCGCGGAGTCGTGATACTGAGCAAGCCACTCCCTAAGTGGCATGCTCACGTACTCCGAAGCCCGTTTAGTCGCCTCTTACGACAGGCCGGGAATACCTTGGCAGTATTCTTAACGCCCCTCGCCACTGGGCACACATATTATGTACCTAGCCTAAACTATCTTTTAACATTGGCCCATTGTCCTAACGTTATGGCTTGTAAAGGCCCGTCGGCTTGAAGCCAAGCTTATTGTTTTAATATAACAAAGGTCTAGACGGCTTAAATAACTTTTCTTTGGACTTTGCCAAATAAAAACAGGACTGGGTTTGTTATTGTTAGAGGTGAGGGAAAAATGTGTCGATGTTTTTAGCTTTTCATCGATATCAATACAAATTTCATTTAAATACCTATATCTATTACTAGCTTTTGCCCGCGACGTTTTCGTTCGCGTGGACTTCAGGTTCGTAGAAACCTCAAAAATTGTAGCCTATGTGTTATTCCGATGTATAAGCTATATTGTGGTAAAGTTTCATTCAAATCCATTCAGTAGTTTTTACGTGAAAGAGTAACAATCATCCATACATCCATACTTACTTACAAACTTTCGCCTTTATAATAGTATCTATTATCTATGGGTTATACAGAGTGTATCTGGTTTAGTGGTTAAAGCACCGGGCCTTAAGTTCGTGGTCTCAGGTTCGATTCCAGGGTCGAGCAAGAAGTATGTTTTAAATAAACAAATTTTTCGAACATACCTCGGGTTTGTGATCACCACACCTCATGAGGCAAGCGTGGTGATTAAGCCTAATCTCATCATAGTAGCGATGACTTGATGTCTATGATGGCAGCCTTTGCCTTGCAGTGGGGTAGTATATCTAGGCTGATACTTTAACCGTGGGAGAGCCACGCTTTGGCATGACTGGGCTGGCTCGACCGGAGTGATACCACAGCCTCACAGAAGACCGGCGTTGTGTTTTACGAGTGAGTAAGGGTACCATAGGTCTGATTATGGGAAAGGGGATTACTTATAGGTTAAATAAGTTCTATTATAATGAATAAAGTTTGATTTATTTATTTAAAAAGGTTGGCAGCTTACTTGTGTTATTGGTTAGGGTTACTGGTGTTGTAGGTGTCTATGGGCAGTAGAAATCGCTTACAATCACATAAAAAATGGTAGCTATCGATACCTCAGTATATGTATAACATGTCACCTCTCTAGTTATTTCACTTAATGCTTATTTTTACGAAGATTCAATGAGTTAAGTTAGTTGGGAACTTGCTCCTTTCTTTTAGTTCGTTGTAAATTAGTCTTGGGTTTTGCAAAGGTACTAAGCTGTGAGAGAATTTATTAGTTTTTTCTTAAAATTCATAGTCATAGGCCAAATCCTACTACTATTATAAAGGCGAAAGTTTGTAAGTATGGATGTATGGATGTTTGTTACTCTTTCACGTAAAAACTACTGAATGGATTTGAATGAAACTTTACCACAATATAGCTTATGTATACATCAGAATAACACATAGGCTACAATTTTTGAGGTTTCTACGAACCTGGAGTCCACGCGAACGAAGTCGCGGGCAAAAGCTAGTATACTAATATTACTAAATAATATAATAGGCGATTTGCTTCCACATTTATCATACGGACAGCTAAGGAGTGGAACTCCCTGCCGAGGTCTGTTTTTCCCGACCACTATAACTTGGAAATCTTTAAAGCAAGAGTGAACAGGCATCTTCTAGGCAAACGCGTGTCATCCTAGACCTCATCGTCACTTTCCATCAGGTGCGATTGTGGTCAAGCGTTGGCCTAGGCCCGAGTGGCAATGTCCCCAAAATGCTGGCAGCATTACCTCGTTGGACGGAAATTCGCTGAGCCAGGCCTGTCCCACTCCGCGTGTAGGTATCGAACTTGCAAGTACATGCGGCGTCCCCTCCGGAGGGGCAAATTAGTAGAAAATCACGAACGAGCGGCGACGCACGCGCGACAGTTGCTTGCGATAGAAAGAGAACGCACTTCTAGGTATGAATAATGGTAGGCATTGAACGCTGGGCGGTCGGAATTTCAACGTTATGCTATGGTAGCCTGAGTCTTCATTTCCATAAACGGTTTTTAGGAGTGGACTTTCTGTACATGTACTATTAAGTATTCTGTGGCTGAGCGAAGTAGGTTGCTGCCAGCCTTTCCCCGATTGAATACAACCTTAATATCAAACGAATTATGTTCATTATTAATTGACGAAATTCAAATGACGGGACCGATTTCCGTACCACGACGTTTTTGTCTCTACTACGCTATAAGTAGAAAAATATTCTCTCTCGTTGCTTTCATCCATAGTATTTGTTGTAGGCATATGCCCTGTATTCTTGTCACGTGAATAAACAGTTCGTTAGTTGTAGAGGTGCGTGCGTGAGCCCTGCAGGGGGGGGAGGGGATCAGTGTGTCGGAATTTCTTGATAGGAAGTGTAATAGTAAACTAACAGTACTTAATAGTATAACAGTTTTAACTTATATTTGTGTTTCATCTGTTGTCTTATATCTGTAACATAATTGATCAAGCTACCTTAGTAAGGAGTCAGTATGAGATATACCAAATTATAATGTAATAGCGCATTTGGTAATGACCCTGCCTCATACGCCAAAGGTCGTGGGTTGGATCCCCGCTCTGGACAAACATTCGTGTGAAGAACACTTGTGTTTGTTCAGTGTATTTAAGTATTATATATATTATGACAAACATTTTGTAGTGAGGGATTTTTATTCTATAGGTGGCACACGAGCAGACGTATCACCAGATGGTAAATGATCACCATAGATATAGGTATACAAAATGATATTTTAAAATGGAATTACTTTATGCTCCTTCTTGCAAGGGTAACAATAAAACAAAAAAATTACCGAAATATAGATTTATATTTCTTAATATATACAATTAATATATAAATACATAAGCTACGCTTGCAAACATTCATACAGACAGAAATACGTACGGGGTTTAAAATATACAATCGATTTGTCCATTAGGAAGGCCGTTGAGTCATATTATCACATAAGAGATCTTTTTCTTGAATTAATATAAGAAACATCACCTATTATCATGATACAAAATCTCGAGCTATGTTTAAATTGGGGTACCTTCTCTTGTTCGGCAGATTAACCAAATCTATATGTCACAAGTAACTATAACCATCACAGTACCCCAATAACTTCAATTGGGTCCTTGATCGCAGAAACTGAAGCTCCAAAGTACCAAAGATTCGGTTACCCTACTATCTATGGTACTGTACCAAGGCTAAAGATGTCAGACCGCCAAGCTCCAATGTCATTTGAAATTTGTACCATGATTAACTAGTAATACCCACGTTTAAAGAAGCATCAATATTGACCAATTTTCCATACAGAGGACAATCTTAAAATCACGCTACAGTTAAAGATCTAGTGGGCTTTTGGTGGGACTTAAAATCTGATTTGCTAATTCAATAGCTTGATCGAAATTTTAGCTAACGAAAAAGAAAATGTAATTTTAAATCTACCGGATTTAAGGACTGGTCAATATAGGAATTGTAGTTGCAGTATTTAACTGTAAATGTTATGGGATTTTATTGTCACGTATGGCTTTCATGGTCCATATTGATGCGTAGTATCACCCCTTCAGCCTTTAGTAAGAGCAAGGGGATGGACAGGGGCACGGAGGGGGCGGGCAGGGGTTTTCCGGTCCCTTGATGATGGAATCAGTCGTGATGGTGATGGTAGGGGGCTGGATGGTCGCAGGGGAAGGCGGCCTGATCACGATCTGGGGGGGTGTGATCGGAGAAGGCGTTGGGGGTTGGATGTTGATGGGGCATGGTTGGACTGGGGGTGGTTTAGGGGGCCTCACGCAGAGTGGTGGGGGTTGAATGCAAGGTAGAGGGGGTGGTTGGACCTTGATGGCTGGTGGGGTTATTGGTTGGAGGGCGGCTGGTCGGACTATGATGGGTGGTGGGGTGATTTGTGGGAGGGGCGGGGGTTGGACGCAGATGGCGGGTGGCGTGATGGGGTCGAGGGGTTTGGGCTTGACGATGATGGGGGGAGGTTGGATGATCACGTCGGGGGAGGCGGCGATGAAGATGTTTCCGCCGGGCACTGGGATCTGCTGGAAGCCTGCTGCGCGCAGACGCTCGGGGATGCAGGACCGCTGGAGCAGCACCTTGATTGGGCCGTCACCGCATGGTGCTGGAAGAAAAAAAACATCATCATAGTCTATTCAATATACAGGGTGTATCTGTGAACATTTACATCCCATTAACCACGTGTTCTAACAACCATTTTAAACAACATTTGTTCAATGACTTTTGAAAATTCGCATAAAAATTTTTCATCTCTCCATACAAAGTCGGTCACGTGACTTGGTGATTTTGTATGGGGAGTCAAAATATATTTTAAAGAATTTGGAAAAGTTGTTGAACAAATGTTGCTCCGAATGGTTGATAGAACACGTGGTTAAAGGGATGTAAATGTTCACAGATACACCCTGTAGAGCTTGTTCAGATTTTCAAAGATGGAATTGCGCTTGTAACACTTCAGATGTTAAATAACATTTGGTATCTACCTACAACATTTTAACAACGTATGGAAACTTGACAGTTTAGTCTGCTTAATAAGAAAAATAATGCCAAAAAGGTTGGTGAAACCTGAAAACGTCACTTGAAAATGACATAAGTGACATTAACAGATTTGACAGTGACGTATCTGTCGTAGATTTTTTGGTCTTGAATTCCAGTTTTTAGTATAGATACTTACTTGGTGGCGGCGGAGGGCACGGTGATGGGCAGGGGTCACACGGGCACGGGCAGGGCGGCGGGCAAGGGTCGCACGGGCACGGGCAGGGCGGCGGGCAGGGGTCACAGGGGCAGGGCGGGGGTGGGCAGGGGATCACGCACGGGCATGGCGGCGGTGGACACGGACACGGACAGTACTGAGGCGTTGGTGCCGCCAAGGTCGTGGCTACTAGCGCTGGGGGGAGAAAAAAGGTTATTAGAAAGGATTTTGACAACGAACTTCGATTTTCGACAACAACATTGCAAATTAATGCTAATGGTGGGCGGCGGCAATTGCTTACTATCAGGTGATCCGCCTGCTCGTCTGTTACCGTGATATGAAAAAAATCTCATACATTGACCTGACTTCGTACTAAGTAGCATAAGGACTCGCTAAGGTTTTTTGCCCAACTTGGGCAAAAAACTCGGAGAGGAATTTTAAGATTTTTTAGCTGGTCACTGTTCCTAATCCAATGTTGTTGTTCTGTTCATCACACGAATGTTTGCCCAAGCTGGGTATCCAATCTACAACGTACGTGGCTGATCGTTAAGATTGGCCATACCGTAAGCGAATATCAGTTTTTTTTTTAAATTTATTTTTTGTTTTTTTTTTTATATTTTTTGTTTTTTTTTTTTAATTTTTTTATTTTTTTTTTTGTTTTTTTTATTATTTTTTTGTTTTTTTTTTTATTTTTTTTTTTAATTATTTTTTTGATTTTTTTGAATATATGGGTCATAATCAAAATGAGTTCTTGAAAAAAAAATTAAATATAAGTCAACATTTTGATTTATAATTTACCATTTATTTTAACATAACGAATCAACAATCTTAGAAAATTATCACCATAGCTCAGTCTCAATTATTTATGGAGTAAATATTTTTTTATTATTATTTGCATCTACAGAAAAGACTAATTAGTCTACAGAAAATAACAAAATTATACTTTTTATTATTTAAGTGTTAAAAATATTATCAAATATTCTTGCTATAATAATCATTACAAGTTATGTGTTCTTAATTATTTTCAATAATAACTAAAAAATCTAATAGAACCTCTAAAAAAAATAACAAAATATGTCTACAGGTGGGACATATCCTTCTGTAGACAAAGGAAAAAAAACGGCGTCATCTTCGGAATCTTTCCAGAAAGGATAGAGCCGTCATTTTTTTTTAACACAATATCGGCAGAATGATCAGTAGGTATCATCTGAGCCTTCAACTGGCGGAATTCTTTTCTTCGATCTCGCATTTTTGAAGAACAGGTAAGTACCTTCTTCAGGTGTCAGCCTATCACTAAATCCAGGAGAAATCTGCAGATGCAGATGTGCTACTGGGTGTTTAAGGAACTTCTGGGATCTGAAGAACTGGTGGTGATAAGCGGAGCGTTTGAGTTTGGTGGAAATGCAACTGAGATTTGTGAAGTGTCTGGTTTATAATCGATGCGTATTGTTCCCAGTTCAAAATGTATACTTTTAATTTGTGTGTTACAAGTTAAGCAGCTTAAACATCTAACACGAATAATTTGGGGTTCATCCCTATTCCAAATCAACTGTTGTATTTCACGTGTACCCCTAAATGGCCGCAAAATACTTTTATCCAAAATGTTCTCTGCGTACACCTTGTCCACAGAGAAGATTTCTACATGAGAGACGTTTCCATAGTATTCAAAAGATAAAAAATAATATTTGATCTTAGAAGACGAGGGACAGACCATGCGCATATCACTCCTTTGAATCTATAATAATAATATAATCAGTAAGCAAAATACATTATACTTACTTATTTACGACATTCCAAGGAAAGACACATGAAAAGTTACAAAAACTTGTTCAGAGCTTTAAAACTATAAAGTTGTCGTTACTTGCGCGCGTTCTCAGTCTAAATCTCTCCAGCACATGACAGACCATTACATTTTTCCAACATCGAAAAAAAATACGTTACGATACGTTTAGTAGAAATAAAATTTGACAGATTTTGGACGTCCGCAGGAGGAGACCATGAAACTAAGAACACGTTGTTTAATTAATTTATTTCGGTAAACAAATGTCGTAATTTTATGAGTATGATATTATACATACTAAACTATTTGTCAGACCGAAAAACATAAAAACAAATGTATTTAATGAAAAGTAAGTATTTTTTATACTCATCTAAAGTGATGAACTTCGCATCTGAACAGTCTACAGGAGGGGACTTTTATAATTAAATGAGAAAAAAATTCTAGCTCTAAGACATTTTTTTTTATGATTCTTGTTCATAAAATGGAGAAGCAAAGACAAATTTTCAAATTATAAAAAGACATGCGATAGTTAGGTATTTAATAGCCATTTTACGGTAAGCGAACTGAATTTTCCGCTCTTTTGATTATGACCCATATATATTTTTTAATTTAGTTTACTCACCTAACAATCCCAACGCCGACAGTCGCCCCATTTTCGACAACCGTGTGTGCTCTCCGTCGTAAAATCTTACAATTTATACTAAATCATCAACTCTTACATTGCGGCTTCAGTTTAAATTTTTCCTTAATTTTATTTGCTTGACATAAAATGATTTACAAAACTTATATAATTAATTTGCAACGGTGATAATTTGAGTTTTGATAGGCCGTGGTTATGTTTTTAATAATTTGGATTTACGTCTTTGGAAAGATATGTCTGAATTTACTATGGAAACTAGGTAGGTATTATCATCATTCTATAATGCACAGAAATGAAATACAGAGAAACAAACGCAATAAATAGTATGTAGGTCTGTACAGTCAAACATCAAAGTAAGTAGGTATACAAAACTGACAAAATTCTTCAATTGAATCTCATCTTACTATCATACGCATTAGGTTGATTATCAATAAAATTAAGAATATTTCACAGGTTGTGATAACCAGTAGCGCTACCATGAGTTGACATCGAAAACTGACATAACGTAAACTATTGCTCTGTCTCTTTCAAATGCATCACAATGAAATGAGACAAAGCGATAGTTTTCAATTGCGAGGATAGTATTTCAAACTCATGGTAAGGCTACTGATGGGTGGCTGACTGCAAATAGAATAATAAGGCGGTCTTTAAGAACGTGCAGGGCACATTGCGAGGAGAACAGACGGCTGTTGGGGTGGAAAGGTCCTTGAGTGGAGGCCGCAGCCGTGGCAGGCCTCCCACCAGGTGGACCGACGATCTAGTGAAGGTTGCGGGAGTCCCTTGGATACGGGCGGCATAGGACCGATCTGTGTGGAGAACATTAGGGGACGCCTATGTCCAGCAGTGGACGTCTATTGGCTGAAATAATGATGATGATGAAGTATTGTGTTCTCAAGTAAAAGATATAAAAACTACTCATACAATTTGGTCTAATTTTATCAATTTCAGTCCTCTATCGGTATTTCTAGCTTCATTTGAAATATACCAAACCAAAATGGCGTTATTACACAAAGTACCAATTTGTTTCTTTTATCCTTTCTGATTGGCTACAGAATCCGTCTAGCCGTTGAGAATTCGAGTTTTCCTTATAACAATGTGTGTTTGCACAAAATATGTGGGAGCTGAAATAGAAAATTCTGGGATAACAGGTTGCGGTAGAAATCGAAAAATTTGACAGACGATAAAATCTTTCTAAAGCTTTCTCAGGGGACAATTCTCGGGCTACGAATTGAGGTCGAATATGACACTGTCCAAAATAGAATGGAAAATCCTCACATTGAATTTTCTGTAACTGTAAAAAGAACTGTTTCATGTGATAGGTCTACAAGCAGACAGATTACCTAATGGCAGGCCTGTCCCACTCCGCGTGTAGGTATCGAACTTGCAAGTGCATGCGGCGTCCCCTCCGGAGGGGCAAATTAGTAGAAAATCACGAGCGAGCGGCGACGCACGCGCGACAGTTGCGATAGAAAGAGAACGCACTTCTAGGTATGTATAATGGAAGGCATTGAACGCTGGGCGGTCGGAATTTCAACGTTATGTTATGGTAGCCTGAGTCTTCATTTCCATAAACGGTTTTTAGGAGTCGGCTTTCTGTACATGTACTTTTAAGTATTCTGTGCTGATGGTAAGCGATTGCCGCCGTCCATAGACACCTTCAACACCGGTAGAGTCAAAAGTGTGCTGCCAACCTTTAACCCACTTTCCTCCAATTGGGCCTCCGATTCCCTCATTCACTCGCCGAAACACAGCGAAAGCTCTGCTTTACGCCGGTTTTCTATGAGGGCGTGGTATTACTATGGTCGAGCCAGCCCATTCATGCCGAAGCTTGGCTCTCCCACTGTTAAAGTTGCAGTCCCATAAGTAAATTTTCAACAATTTTCTGATTATAATAGAACTTAGCGTTAAAATTAAGTGTAAATTCGCTTTCATCGGAGCGTTATGTAAACTATTTATGCTTACGACAAGGTGTGGTATAAAACGGAAGGTCGCGAGAGACTTGTATGTCAGACACGATGGTGGGTTTGAAGGCACTCTTGGTATTGGGTAAGTTTCATTAAAAATTAATCAGCCTATAAGTAGGTACAAGGTGAATTTTGAATCACCATCCAAATTTTTAAGCTCGACTTAGAGTCTGTAAGTGAACAGTTTTCTCCTAGAAACATGGGTCGAATTCTTAGATTAGGATTTTGGAATTTGATAATCTGAGGTCGAATTATTTTTTACTGAAATCGACCTTAGATTACTTATATCAAATATCTTTTTTTTTTACTTTTCATACAAATTAGATTGATCACGCGATCGATATACATAGTTATGGGCAGTTTAAAATTTTTTGTCGTACTTCGACTAATGTTTCTTGAAAAGAGTTGTGCACTTACAGATTCTGAGTCGAGCTTAAAAATTTGGATGGTGATTCAAAATTCACCTTGTATAAAAAAGTCACATACCTCTGCATTTACCTGACTCCGTACTAGTAGCTTAAGCACTTGTGTTTGAGATATCAGATAACAGAGGAAACACATTTTTTTTTAGGTATTTAGCTTATAGAGTCCCACTGCTGGGCAAAGGCCTCTCCCAAGTTTCTCCATAGATCCCTGTCCAACGGTCTTGATTTCCAATCTTGGACGTATAAAAATCGTCACACCATCTTTTTCTAGGCCTGCCCCGTCGACGGTGTCCATCGATTGGCCGCCATTGGGTGACGATTTTTGTCCATGTTTCGGGGCTCATTCTGCACACATGACCCGCCCAATCCCATTTCAGTTTTGCAGCTTTTCGACCTACATCTGCTATTCCAGTCTTGGAGCGTATATTCAGAGTTGCGCACTCTATCCGATAATTTGATGCCTAAATGTTACGCTATTTTTGGTAGATTTTGAGTTTTAATTTTCAGTTATTGTGGTGATTAAGCCTAACTCCATCATAGTAGCGAATGACTTGATTTCTTTACCCAGCAGTGGGACAGTATACACCGTTAAATTTTAATTGTTTTAATCCCGAATCCTTCATAATAGGAACCAGGAATGAAGCCCCTTTAGCATGTTAGATCATCAAAATAAGCAAAATAAAAATTTGCTGTTCCATACATTTATCGCTTGGTGAATATTGTTTTTTGTATGGAACAGCTGATTTTCATTTTGCGTATTTTGATGATCTAACATGCTTAATGGGCTTTATTCCTGTTACCTATTACAATAGCTTCGGGATTAAAACGACAAAAATTTAACGGTGTAGGTATAGACTGATACTTTACTTTTTCAGTTCTTGTTTTCGTTTCACTACCTACTTTTTTGTTATTTACTCTAACAATACGAACTAAATATTTTGTGAACTCATTTCTCTATTCTGTTATTTTCAATAATATCTAGGGCAGTCCAAACTTCCGTAGTTGGATGCATCTGTTCTGCGTCGAAGATATGAGACAAACAATAAGTTCTGTTAACTTAAAACATGTTGGAGTTCTGATGGCTGATTTCAGATATGTGTTTTGCTCAAAACTTTATATTCTAGGAAAACTGGGTTAAGTTGGGACTGGTCTACCTATACATGGTAGACTTATTAGCTGTTACCCGTGATTTCATCACTTCTATCACACAAACATCACAAAAAAAAACACAGACTAACATTTTTATTTTATTATTTTGGAAATCATATCCTCATTCATCAGCCTCCATGGGACAGACTTTGTGAGATCCGTAGGTATTTCTAGCAATTTTTTTTTACATTTTCGTTTCACTTCTTCTTTGACGACCCGTTTAGCGCAATGGTTTGAGCGCCGGTTGAGACGTAAGGGTCGCGGGTTCGATTCCCGCACCAACACAAATGTTTGTTGATGAAACAGATATTTGTGTTGGGTCTGGGTGTTTGTACCTTCGTTGTTTCTGGTTTCCATAGTACGGTGGCCAGCACATCAAGTTACTACAATCTGTCAAATTTCTTCAATCGAACCTCACTTTTATGTCAAACGTGTTTGGTTCAATATCAACTGAGGAAATTTGACAGATTGTAGTAACTTGATGTGCTGGCCACTGTACAAGGGAAAACCTTAGTTTGGGGCCAGGACAATGTATGTGATGTTGTCTCAATTTATTTATTTATTTAACTTTTTTTATTTTACCTGTTATTCCAATTTACCATAGCTGTGATCGGGTACGCGGCGGCAGCGCCATGGCGGTGCCAGAACCAGTGTGACGGGTCCACCATCTGCTACGGCGAGGTGGGGCAGCCCAACATCAGCCCGCCGCAGATCTGCATCGGGCGCCCCTGCCCCCCCTGCGCGGGGCCCGCCACCATCTACACCCCCTGCCCGTGCCCCTGCCAGGTGGGAAAATAGTGTCCACCTAACCGATAATACGGCTATCTTAACGCCGGCCGATAATCTTAACGATTAGCCATCGCAGGACATTTTATAGTGCGCAAGTGTGTGCGCAAACACAAGTGCACTCTCTATTCACTTACCCAATTAACCGTGGGGGAACCACGCTTTGGCATTAATGGTCCGGCTCGACTGGAGTAGTGCCATGTGCTCACAGAAAACCGGCGTGAAGCAGTGCATGCGCTGTGTTTCGCTGCGTGACACCACTGGTGTTGCCGGTATCCATGGGCGGCGGTAGTCGCTTACCATCAGGTGATCCGTCTGTCCGTATGCCACCTATCACATAGCTGTGATCGGGTACGCGGCGGCAGCGCCATGGCGGTGCCAGAACCAGTGTGACGGGTCCACCATCTGCTACGGCGAGGTGGGGCAGCCCAACATCAGCCCGCCGCAGATCTGCATCGGGCGCCCCTGCCCCCCCTGCGCGGGGCCCGCCACCATCTACACCCCCTGCCCGTGCCCCTGCCAGGTGGGAACATAATGTCCACCTAACCGATAATACGGCTATGGCAGCCAATCTTAACAATCAGCCATCGACGCAGGACATTTAATAGAGCACCGCGACTTCGTCCGCGTGGAATAGTATCTTTGGGTAGCATTTTTAATTTTTTATTTTTTTTTAACCCCTTGCAACCCCCTTCTTACAATAAAAAGTAGCCTATGTTCTTTCTCAGGGTCTAGCTAGACCATCTACATTAACCAAATTTCATTCAAATCCGTTCAGTGGTTTTGGCGTGAAAGAGTAACAGATAGACAGACAGAGTCACTTTCGCATTTATAATTTTTTATTTATTTTATTTTTCTAATTATTTTCAGGCGCCGTGCCCCCCACCGTGCCCGCCACCGTGCCCCTGCCCGTCCCCTTGCCCCTGCCCGCCTCCCCCCTGCCCGATCTGCCCCTGCCCTTGTCCACCCCCCTGCCCGCCTCCCTGCCCGTGCCCCTGCCCGTGCCCCCCACCACCGTGCCCCTGCGGGTATTAGAGACCCCCTTTAGACAATACCTCGTTTTGGGTAGATAAAATGTAGTTTTGAAGGGTAATAAAATGTATTTTTGAATTGGTGTCGAAATTCGATTTTTTGGATATTGAAATTTTTTGATTTGTTTTTATATGGAGGTAATAAAATTCGTATTAGAACACATTTTTGGTTTTATTTGTTAATTATTATTAATCCTGGTATTGATTTCACAGTAGTAACCCGGTCTTTTGGTATTATTATAGATGGGAATTTATACATAATAATTTTATTACACCGAGATACTGAACAAATACAAGTGTTCAGCTGGATTCTTGCTGGATTGACCTAAATCCAGCTGGATCCAGATTAAGACTTTTTTATTAATTTGAACATCTTACGAAAATCTATGAAATTGTTCACTCATTTGGTGATATCTTATATCAATTTAGTTCAGTTTTTTTATCATTTGAGATCAAAAGAATCAACTTAAAATGAAATAACAAACATATTATTATAAGCTCACATAACATTTTAGATAATGTTTCTAAGTAAGCAATTTTAGTAAGCAACTTACTGCCTACTAATATCTACTTGATTGATGAAACTCAATACTTGATCTAACTATTTTTGATATTTGAAATCAAAAATTCCAAACAAGTAAACATAAAATATCTTTTTTTTCTAGGCGAGGAATTAATCTCGTTTGTCTATTAAAAAATTTTTGGCCGTTACAGACAGTTACAGAGAATTATTTGCCCTTTTTAGGGTTCCGTAGTCTACTAGGAACCCTTATAGTTTCGTCATATCTGTCCGTCTGTCCTGGCTTGTTCTCCGCCGTTTCTGCACCGATTGCCACGAAACTTGGTGGAAAAATGTATAACCTACCGATAATCCAAAAATTGGATTTTAAAATTATCGAAAAAATAATTGTTTTTCATAAATTATGACAACATATCCAAGTACAATACGACTGAATATGAGTTTTTGAAAGCGGTTTTGAAAATGGTGGCAACTCAAATTAAACAATAGAAATTTATACGAATGCGGATCCGCATCGCTGGATCCAGCACTTCATGCTGGATCCAGCATGTATAAAAAGGTGCTGGATCCAGCTGGATTGCTGTATGCTGGATCCAGCAATTGCAATCCCTAGATCGAACCGACCTTTGCCAGTTTGCCCTGTGAAGCAGTCCCCACTACCAAATGCACTATCCGGCCAATCCAAAAGATGGCGCTATGAGTCAATTACAACGCGCAAGTATTTCGTCTTCTTGGTTTCTCTATAAACCTAGGCTTTTCCTACTCCATAGAAGATAGAATATGAGTGTATTATAATATAATTGTGACACTGGTAGTCAGTAGATGCATGTTAAGGAACGTGTAAGAAAACTATAAATGAATTAGGATTAGGAGGACGAGCGAGAGTGAGATAGAAGACGAATGGCCGACGGCGAACCGAAATAAGTAGACCAAAATAACTATCGGGGAGTGATGATTAGTGATCGATACTGATGCCAAAAATCCAATCAGTAAATTTTTTGTCTGTCTGCCTCTCTGTCTGTATGTTCGTTATAGAAACAAAAACTACTTTACACTTGGTATTAATATTTTTCGTACTCCTGGGCATATTATAGTATTTATTTTTAATCCGCTATACATAATCAATAGGAGTAGAGCAGTAAAGGGATATATTAGGAAAGAAAAATTTACTCAGTTTTTTAAGCTTCCGTCGCGTGTGAGGCCTCATTGGTTAAAGCTACAATATACTTAAATCATGTACGACGAAAATGTTTTACATAAAATTATCTAAAAAATCTTAAGATAATGAGCATCAATGTGAAATCACATCTATGAGTAAGTATATCCTAGAAAACCACTTGACTAGACTGTCCCAGCTTCAAACAATCGAAGCCTTCAGAACGACAGATCTCGCGTTGAATCGCCATACAACGAGAAGTGTGCGAACTAACATGTATGGAAGTGTATGGACTTGTATGGGCATCCGTTTGCTATCATGAAAAGTAGGCTGCAATGGGATTGGATTGAAGATAATGAGCTGACTGATGCAAATCTGTGTGTACCTACACACATACTGTTCAGTGTGTATGTAATATATCTAAACTCTAAACTGGAATTCAAGACCAAAAAATCTACGACAGATACGTCACTGTCAAATCTGTTAAAGTCACTTATGTCATTTTCAAGTGACGTTTTTAGGTTTCGCCAACCTTTTTGGCATTATTTTTCTTACTATGCAGACTAAACTGTCAAGTTTCCATACATTGTTAAAATGTTGTGGGTAGATACCAAATGTTATTAACACCTGAAGTGTTACAAGCGCAATACCATATTTGAAATCTAAAATTACGGGTGGTTAAGTTTTTATTAAAGGATCTTGAATTTACGTGAAAAAAAGTAAATAAATTTATTTTTTTAAATTATAGAATCAAAATTACTAATAACTAAATTACATCAGCGAGTGTTTTTAGAAAAAAGGGCTGTACATACTAAGGTACGATCATTTTATTGCAGTAGCAATATTGTAGTAGTTTTTTTTGTCTTGAATTCCAGTTTTGGGTATACGTTAGTTACCGGAGTGATTATATTCTCTTGGTTAGTTAAACCAGCGTTACGGCCTATGGTCGTGCGTGACATAAGCTGAGTGTGGGTCATTTATGCTGGATGCCTCAACACAGCACAGCATAATAAGTAATATTTTTTTGTTTAGTTTTTAATTTTGGTTTTGTGTATGTTCATAATATTTTGGTGTTCATAATATAAACACACGGCACTGCTGGCCAATGGGGAAGGACAGTTTGTTTTTTGTTGTATTTTTTTTTGGTTTTAATTTATTTTTACTAGTGTTTTGTTTCTTCTTGTGTTGTGTCAATTGTCTGTAGCATGTAATAAGTGTTGTGGTGTCCAAATTAATAAATGTATTTTCTTTCTTTCAAATGTATTTTCTAGGTGAGCCTCCTTATTCTTAAAATCCATACTAATATTATAAATGGGAAAGTGTGTCTGTCTGTATGTTTCCTTACACGGCAAAACGGAGCGACGAGTTGACGTGATTTTTTAAATGGAGATAGTTGAAGAGATGGAGAGTAACATAGGCTACTTTTTGTCCCTTTCAACCCTCCATTCTAAGGAAGTGGGGCCGCGAGCAAAGCCGCCGGCTAAAACTGGCTTAGAATAAAAAATTGAATTAATTAAGTAACAAATTTATTTAGAATGTTCATCGGTATCTGGAGCGGAAGAGTGACCATCGACGTCAGGTTTGGCACCTCCATGTTCCACTGCGGCCGGCTTGCCACCAAGGTGATTAATGCTGAAACAAACAGTAATTTAATTACAAAATCCAAGGTGGAAGAAAACACTGGGCCAATGACGTAGTTGTTGCGAGCGCCCAAAAGGTGTTGTCTCCCGCTTCCATCCCCAGCCGGGAGTGGAGGACGCTTTTAAGGCTTAGAGGCTGGCAAACTAGTCTTACGCCCCTGGCGGTAAAATAGTCTACGGCCCTGAGCGGCAAAAGAGTCTACCGCCCTGAGCGGCAAAAGAGTCTACCGCCCTGAGCGGCAAAAAGTTTTCCGTCCTGAGGGGCAAGATAGTCTTCCGCCCTGAGAGGCCAAATAGTCTAAAACTGCTTTTAGTTTATTATTTAACAGGTTATATTTAAGAAAGTGGTTGACTATTAAGTATTTAACAATGAACATACTTATTTTTAATTGATCTAAATAAAATAAATTATAAAACTCCCCACAAGTTGTCAAATGAATGCATTTTACTACTTAAGCCCTTATATTTGTTTGTATATTACGGAAATCAAGTGAAAATATAAAAATATTTTGTGGTGGCGGTCATCTTAAGTAGCTAAGAACATTCCCGACTATTATAACTTTCAACAAAAAAAAAAATAAAACCCGAATCGGTTCATCCGTTCAGGAGTTACGATGCTACAGACAGACACACACACAGACAGACAAACAGATAGACACGTCAAACTTATTACACCCCGTCGTATTTGCGTCGAGCGTTAAAAAAATATAATTATTATAGTAATCTTACCTAATACAAACAAACAATTCAGAAACAACTTCATTTTACTAAATTTTAAATTAAATGAAAGAAGTATCCTATTTTGTAGTTTATATAACTTTTTTATTTACATTTGTGCGCTTATTAAAAAAGTACGTAGGTTGAATTTTTCAACGTAAAAATTATGAAAACGACCAAACATTATAATCAATTTTACCGTAAATTTAAACATAATATTTTAAACATTAAATATACTTTTCACAACCTTACTGTTCTATACTATGGTTTAAATAAGTACCTATACTCTGATTCATAATCATGTAAAGTAAACTGACAGATGAAAATGACAAGTTTCTATGCATTTTGACATTTTGCATCTGTAAAATGAGTGATAATGTATGGGGATGACAACATTGACATCTGTCAGTTTACTTTACACTAGTGGCCGCCGCAACTCGTTTGCCGGGAACTTTATGACTCTTGACTTAAGATGATATTTAACTAGTAGATTGGGCCAAGGAATCACGTAGTCCCATCACCAACTTGGAACCCCTTTTAAGTTCGAAATATCCTTCCTTATCGGATCTCATCCAAAAATGCTCATCACATTTGACAATGTTGCATTCCATTCATCCCATATTTGTTATAGTGTAGCTGGGCTCTTAGAGTTCCACACCAGCTGTTCCATGATCTTGGATTTTTTTTCAGGCATCATAAAATGCTCATTAATCTAAACAACTTTTGTTATGGTGCCATTGACCTACCTCTTATAGTTTAGCTGGGCTTTTGTGGTTCTACATCAAGGAGCCTGGTCTTCAAAATAAATTATATCCTATAAGTTGCCCTGATATTACAGCTATACAATAAAAAAAGTTTCATTCGAATTGGTTCAGTAGTTTCCGAGATTAGCGCGAACAAACAGACAAACAGACAGACAAAATTTTAAAAATCATTGATTCATGTTCTGTTACTGTTTTTTAGTCGTCCTAAGTTATTTTGAGACAAATATCTTCAATGTACAGACACAGCTTTTTTACATTTTTATTATATGTATAGATATAGATGATTATGAATCAGAGTATAGAAACATTTTTTTTCAACGCAGTATTTGCATTTTAACTTACCTAAAAATTATTTTCAGATGGTCTCTTTAAGTAGGTATCGGGCCATTTCGATTACTTTCGATTCCTGGGTCGAGAGATATTTTCGAACATAGCTTGGGTTGGTGATCGCTGATCACCGCACGCATGCAGGCTAGCATGGTTTTGGCATGGTGATTTAGCCTAATCCCATTGTAGTAGCGATGACTTGATTTCTATGATGGAGGCCTTTGCCTTGCAATGGGACAGTACTTAAGTATATAGGCTGATACTTTGGTAGAAATGGTTTATGAAATCAGTCTTATTTTTAGTCATTGGGACTTTCAGTCATATAAACCAAGCTTTCAAGGCTGCTGAAGGCTCCATTCGCAAAAGTTTTGTATTGTACCCTAATCCATATTGGTTTTAAATTTTCGGAATTTAAAACCATATTGGTTTTAGATTAGGATACGATTTAAGAAATCCTTTTTTTACATTATAGCGGACAAACGAGCAGACGGCGACGATGTGATCACCGCCGCCCATGGACATCTACAACACCTGAGGCATCACAAATGCGTTGCCGGCTCTTAAGGAAGGAATAAGCCCTTTTCTTGAAGATCACTAGGTCGTATCTGCTCGGAAATCACAATATTTTTTTATTTTAACTTAAATACGCAAGAGGGCTGGCTGGAGCTGGATGCGAGTAGCCGAAGATCGATCAAAGAGGAGAGGCCTACGTCCAGCAGTGGACCGCAACAGGCTGATGATGATGATGACTTAAGTAAAATAGCAAGAGGGCTGGCTGGAGCTGGATACGAGTAGCCGAAGATTGATCAAAGTGGCGAGCATTTGGAGAGGCCTACGTCCAGCAGTGAACTGCAACAGGCTGCTGATGATGATGACTTAAAATACAATTTTGTTTTTTACCTAGAGACGGCAAGTTCGAAATGCAAAATATCTATAGCTGTAAAACTTCTAATGTCAGCGCTGTTGACAATATGTTGAAAATATAATTTTCAACGTATACAAACGTAACGATGAAGCTTTAAAAAGCAAAAGTGTAAAATGAAACGCTAACTCCCTCAAACGGGCATTAAACAACAAACAAAGTCAGGGGCTGGGTAATAGCTTAAATCCAGAATGTTCTGCTGTCGTCTATTTTGTTGTATGGAAAGTTCCAACTTTGCCGTAAGTATTTAAGCCGTAGTCGATCTAGTTAGTCTCCAAACACTTTCA
The DNA here is from genome assembly GCA_014851415.1 of Cnaphalocrocis medinalis. NCBI lineage: Eukaryota > Metazoa > Arthropoda > Insecta > Lepidoptera > Crambidae > Cnaphalocrocis > Cnaphalocrocis medinalis. The sequence continues at coordinate 5,116 of JABMDO010000595.1, read as the reverse complement.
GCCACACATCTGGTTACCAGAACCTGTCAAAGTTTCTCAATTGATTTTGAACCTAATGTATAAGACAATAAGATGAAGTTGATTGGAGAAATTTGACAGTTTTGTATACTTTGATGTGTATGTACCACATAAGTAGCTTAGGATAACAAATTGTCTCATCTAAAGTTGAAGTTGTTAAAGTTGTAAACTGTATGTTAACAATTTTTTTTGTGTCAATTAAATGATTTTTCTTTCTTTCTTTCTTTCATCATCATCATTTCAGCCAATAGACGTCCACAGCTGGACATAGGCCTCCCCCAACGTTTTATTAACATTTAAGTACATTCCTTGAATCACGTATTCTACCAATCATTTTGAAAAAATTGTAAAAACGAGTTTAGAAAATTCTTAAAAAATTTTTTTGACTTCCCATTCAAAATGAACAAGTCACGTGACCGACGTTATATGAAAAATTTAAAATTTTTCATGCTGAATATGACCTGGGTTGATCTGGAACTGGGTGTTCTGAAATGAAACTACTCTATTATATTATATTCAAGAAAAATGTTTGGGACCTTAAGTTTAATCGAAAAATCGAAACGCTTGCGCGATGCAAATTAGCATAGTTCCATCTAGCGGCGAATGGACGAACTAAAATATCTACTTTTATAGCGCGCTTGTCTTTGCTAGCGTGAACACATGCATATTTCCAAAAATAGATACTCTTTACTGCACAAAATATTACAGAAATTAATGCTGATAATATGTTATGCTAGTATGGTGTACTTGTTCACAGATATACCCTGTATATTTCACTGAACATCGTTTCGTACATGGCAATATAGTATGCGTCGGCTGGACGATTGCAAACTATTTGTTACGTCCAATAGGAAAGTTGTGAGAATAAACTAAAGTTGGAAGCGTTTGCCTTATCTATGGAATTCAATGAAGAGTTATGCTGCTATTGTGCAGAAACGTGCTAGTACGGACAACCACACGTACGGTTTACTTGGTACGTACCACACATCAAAGTATACAAAACTGACAAATTTCTTCAATCGAATCTCATTTTAGTCTCATACAAATTAGGTTGAATATCAATTGAGGAAATTTGACAGGTTGCGGTAAACTGATTTTTGTCTGACTGTACAATCTGCCCATCTTTTATATTTTTTTATTGTGTGATAGGTACCTAGCAGGCGAGCAGGCGGATCACCTGATGGTAAGCGATTGCCGCCGCTCATGGACACTTGCAACACCAGTGGAGTTACAAGTGCGCTGCCAACCTTTTATCCCCTTCCCCCCCGATGGGCCTCCGGTACCCTCACTCACTCGGCGAAACAGCACAGGAGCTGCTTCACGCTGGTTTTCTGTGAGGCAGTGGTATCACTCCGGTCGAGCCGGCCTATTCATACCGAAGCATGGCTCTCCCAAATTAATTAACCAATAGGTATGCAAGATGACAATTTTTTTTTAATTCGTGCGCATGTTGAAGGTAGTAAGTACATCTATTTTATACAAAAAAATATGAAATTTAAGGAAACGCTGAGTTTAAATCAAATTATCGAATTTTCTCTGTCGACTTCTAATTCCAGCGACAAACTCTTGTCAATGTCATGGCGTCAAGAGTGACGTCACGTCTAAGTAAAGAAGACGCATCATCTTATTTGTAACATTCATAATAGGGTATTTGACTAATCTCGATACAGTAAAAAATATTTATACTTTTCCAAAATACTGGTAAATAAGAACCAATGGCTAAAATTTTCAGTTGAAAATATAACGTCTAGCTGGTTTTATGAGCATTCAAAGTTTCATGGGCAAGTCCATTTTTAAAGTATTACAATTTAAAAAAAATATTCTATCATTGAACTACCCGTACATTTTCCATCAACTTTTATTATAAAACCATTTATTTAAACGAAACATTTGATATGGCTACCAAACAAAATTTACTAGTTGCGCATACAGGATACGAGCATGTGACGTCACTCGCCTGTAGCTATTTGTATAGAGCGTTTTTGGGCTTGCCCAAAATATGTGCTCTTAAAGTTATGATATCTCAGGTAATTCAAATCAGAATCGAGTAATTCTTTCAATAATGTTTCTTAAATTGAGAGGTCTTTTGATTAAACACATAAAAAAATTTAGTCAAATACCCTATTGCAATACCTTAGATCCTCAATGTACGGTGGCCTGACAGTGTCAAATTTCTTCAATCGAACCTCACTTTTATGTCAAACGTGTTTGGTTCAATATCGACTGAGGAAATTTGATAGATTGTAGTAACTTGATGTGCTGGCCACTGTACCTAATGTACAAAAAGTGGTCGCCGTAGCCGAAATCGGCTGGGAAGGCATCATCATCATCATCAATTGCAATCAACACTTTTGACTTTATGATTACCTACGGGAAACCTGATTCCGCGAAAACACCGTTCAATCCACGCAGGCAACGCTGTTAGAGAAAAGTTAGTTCACTCGTTTGAAAGCAGTTTGTTTCAGGACAGCGATGCATCTATAACTCTATAAGCCTTTCGCTTTATTCGGCTTTAGATATCACCAGGCCTGTCCCACTCCGCGTGTACCTACGAATTTGCAAGTACATGCGGCGTCACCTCCGGAGGGGAAAATTAGTAGAAAATCACGAGCGAGCGGCGACGCACGCGCGACAGTTGCTTGCGATAGAAAGAGAACGCACTTCTAGGTATGAATAATGGTAGGCATTGAACGCTGAGCGGTCGGAATTTCAACGTTAGATTATAGTAGTCTGAGTCTTTATTTCCATAAACGGTTTTTAGAAGTGGGTCTTCTGTACCTTGTACTATTAAGTATTCTGTGATATCACACAATAAAGACTGTCTTTCCTCTTCAATACATAGTTTATTTATTTTTATAGGTCTGTAGTTCTAGTAGTGCCATGGCTATACCTTTACAGGGTCATATACTGAGACTAAGAGCGCCAAATATGGACCAAAATTAAATAAAATATAAGTTCACCCAACAATTTATTGTGTGTGTGTGATAGTTCTTTAAATGTTCGCGTTGCATTATAACTATTATTATTATAGACGGGAATTAACGCGACGTAATTTTTTAAGCACATAATGTGTGTGTGTGTCTGTGTGTGTGCGTGTGTGAGAGTGTGAGGCTGTGTATGTGTGTGTGTGTGAGGGAGAGTGTGTATATTTGTGAGGGTATATGCGTGTCTGTGTACGGGACTGTAGCAGTATATGTCTTTATAACAGAAGTTTATCAGAATGGTATTACTTATTTGTTTTGTTTGTGGGCGTGTGAGATAGTGTGTATGTTTGTGTGTGTATATGCGTGTCTTTGTACGGGACTGTAGTAGTATGTGTCTTTATAAACAGAAGTTATTCAGAATGATATTACTTATTTGTGAGTGTGTATGTATTTGTGTGTGTGTGTGTGTGTGTGTGTGAGAGAGAGAGAGAGAGAGAGAGAGATGAGAGAGAGAGAGAGAGAGATAGTGTGTATGTTTCAAAGATATTGGAATATAAAACAAGATGGTGCACTATAAAAATGAATGCAATGTTAATTTCGATTCTATGCAGTGGGAATAAAGATTACTTTGAAATGCCAAATCGTTGTACGGAAAATCGAGCCGAGCGAGATGTCGCTATTCAGGATGATGTCCTTGTCTAATGGGTTGCCATCTTTAAAAAAACCTTTGTGGTATAACTTAAACAAAGTTTGTATTTCTTCTTCTGGGGAACTTTCAAAATACTTAATGATTTAAAGAAATGATACGTTGGAATTAATAATGTCTTTTTTATTTTTTTAATTTCAAACGATGATAAACGACTGTTTTTATGTAAAAGTCGGTGATATAGTAGTTTTAATTATAATCAATTTGCAACACTTGGCGTCTGGACATCTCAGATTATGGCGGCGGCAAAAATAATTTGAAAGTTTGTATTATTGTGACGACAAAAATAACGTGTAACAATTGTGATTATTTATTAATAATGGTTCTCACTTGTTGTATGATAGGATGCAAAAGTGAATCTTATAAAGGTTGCGGTGTATCTTTTCATAAGTAAATATTTAGTCAAAGTTTTATTTTTGCATTGAGTAGGGTGTCCATTTCGCTTGTCATCTAAAGACGGATTTACTTTTTTATTTTTTTGGACAAATCGAAAAGTTTTCATGGTCGAATAAATTACATGATAAAGGACGACCATAAAAAGGTCATCTTACGTAAAAAGTGTAGCAATAAATCTATATAATTTTTAATTTATCAAATCGTAAAGTATGTACTACGTTTGTATGAATAATACGCTATATCCGGTTAAATGTGCCACAGATTGTATTATTATAGGTATGTAAATAGAAAATCTAATAGGGCTAGCACAAACTTTTCGAAAAGTCGGTAGTCTCTTCGTATCGTACGTATACACAATAAGGAATTTTAATTTGGAACTTGTGTTTTTTTTCATACAAAATTGCTCATAAATACTCAAACGATACTTTGAAACGTTCGTGCTAGCCCTTCTAGTTTGATTGAGCTTCACGAGTTTCCTATAATAGAGAACGCGATGTCCGACTCCCACGTGGGTGGACTAAGTTTGACTAACAATAATTGTAATCGAAAATTTAAATCGTGTGGTCACCTTATTAGAGTAGGACGCCAACCAAAATAGAGACATCTCGCGAGGCTCGAATGCAAGTAATGAGTGCGCCATCTTGTTATAGTGTAAAATCTTTGGTATGTTTATGTATCCTCTTCCCCCCGGACCGCTAAAGCGAACTGACGTGTGCCCTGTGATTTTGTGCTCTGTGCTAGTTTAACTTAATTCACAAAATTTAAATCAAATTGGTTAAAAATCTTTAAAATTTTATATCGACTACGACCAGGCTCGCATAAACAGCGAGAGTTATCACACGCGCAGGAGAAGAGGACAACAACGGAAGGACAGCTACAGTGCTCTGAGCTACCTAACAGCGGCTACAAACAACGCGAGTGGCAACGAACGTGCGATTGTAGGTGAGAAAAGGACAAGAACCGAAGGACAACTATACTATTCTGAGCTGTCGCAGTTACGCTGCGCGCACGTCACTCACTGCTCGGTTGCCCCAATCTAAGAGCGGAAGCGTTTAGCGTTCTACAAATAAGG